>CAODLS012397227.1:0-30542 GCA_948243855.1 Flueggea neowawraea | reverse complement strand
TTGGTTTGTCTTTTGGATAGCTAATTTACCAATATTTGTTCATCATCAAAACATAGGTGGATCTAAGTGTGAACCACCATTGGTTCCATACACTCTTCGTGCTCTCTTTATCTATCTCTTCCTCATGCTCATTCTCGTCTCTCTTTCGCCACACACTCTCAGCCATCCTCTCCATCTGCAATGTCGTCGTGCACTGTCGATTTTTGAGGCACAGTTTTCAAGGAATGCTCATGGTTTTATGCTCCAACAACCAAACCTTTGTTAATTAACCCGACAAAGACGCATATTTGAAATGGGACAGTGAGGTGAGTTGAAATGGGTTAGATTTATTTATGTTTTGGAATAGACGCAGAAATGGGTTTGTTTGATTTCTGTGGTTTTTTTTTTATTTGGGGTTTTAGGAGTGTTTGATTGAGTTGTAGGGGCTTGGTTGAGGAGTTATGGTTCAAGGCTGTTGACTTTAGTTGGTGAAGAAAGAGTGAGAGAGAGGCGGTGAGAGGGTTATTTTATGGGAGGAGGTGACTTCAAGTTCAGCAGCTCCTGACCCGCACGACGGTGTTGGAAAAGATTGAATCAAACTTGTAGATTTGGCTACAATTTTGGAATTTTGATTTTACAAGTTTATTGTTCATATTCAATTTGAGATAATGTTTTAAGTTAGTGCCAAAAAGTCTAATTTAAATTAGTTATTTTGTTTTAAGTTAGTGAAAAATGGAACTTTGTTAGATTTGGGTGATTTGCTTGGAGGGTAGTGAAAATTAACAATGGTGGAGGAGAGATGGGAATTGCAAAAAAGTTTTAGAAAGAGAGACGTAAATAGTGGTAGTTGTGGTGGGAAAAAGAAGAGATGAGCATGGCTTGATGTGGTGGTAAATAGTTAAAGAATTTTCCCAGAATTGATGAGAGGCAACAAAGGCTTGATCTTGTTGTTTTCAAAATTACTAGAATGATGTGAGAGAGAGGGAGTTGATGAGAGAGAGAGAGATGATGATGAGAGAGAGAAAAATAGAGGGTATTTTTGTCATTAAAATGTAAATTTAGTAGGCCCAATGTGTCACGTCAGAAAATATGATTTGGCCGGTTATATTTGACTAACGGTAATAGACAGAAGGACCAGAGCGACTATTTTAGAACTAGTAGGGACCAGGATGAACAATACACCAAATGTTGGGGACCGCCATAGATTTCGCCCTAAAATTTAATATAAGAACTGTGTCAAAAGTATTACATACTGGTGCAACCTAACCCAATGCCAAAAAACCCATAAAGATAGTCTGAGTCCTACACTGAAAGGCCTTAAGAATACGAGCCTACATTCTAAAAGATATTATTATCACAGATAATTAACGTATTTTTCTACTAATAATTAGTAAGCAGTTAATATAAGATTAAGATAAGTCATCAAGAGTGCACTTCAAGGTTCAAAGGACATTAGATAAACAAAAAAGAACGTTCATACATTCTCCATCACCTCCTCTATAAATAAGAAGTTTTCACTCATTTAAAGGTACATTTTAACCAATCACAAAATACACTAAAATTATGTTGAAATGCTGACTTGAACATTAGAGTGTTCTCGATAGCTCGTACCTCGATCTCTGAGTTCCAATGGTCGAAACAGTGTTGTTGATTTTAGGCAGCAACACATGCAATTAATATAATAATTATATTGGTGGTACTTTCTTTGCTAACCAAACTTCTTCTGTAGATATTGTTGTTTCCTAAGAGTTTCACTTTTCGTTGTAGGAATGTGAAATTGGGTTTCTGCTATCCTTTATTCTCTGAACTGAAAGCAATTTGGCATGGATTGAAGTTGGCTTCTGATAAGTGTGTGCAAAATGGTAGTCGATATATATGTTCTTCCTCGATTACGTGGTAAAGTAATTATCAGCTACTGGTGTAGGCTATCCGAAACATGCTTTATGTCACTGGTTTTTCTATTTCTCATGTTTCTAGGCGAACTAATTCTTGTGCTCATTCGGCTACCAAAAATAGTTTGACCAGCAGTTTGGCATTCATGATTTTTTTTTGTATTTACCAAATAGTTTTTATGAGAATGAGACTATTGTATTGAGATAATTATGCAAAATGTCATAATTAAACTGGACATTCATAAAAATGTCACTAAAAGTTTTAAAATTTTTAGAACATAATTGACTCTTTATTTAACTCCTCTCTTCATTAACTGTACATTTTTACACCATGTTTAATTGTTATATTTGGAGTTCAATAAAATTTTTGCTCTTTAATAATAATTCCACTCTTTATCTATAAAAAATCACTCTTTAAAATAAAAAGCACAATTGGAATCGCTCTAACATTACAAACTTTAAACTTCAGGAATGCCACCCCTTGAAACTCAATATCGAAAATGCCATGTTTGTTTTGTAATTAATGGAAAATATCGCAAAACATCTTGTAATCTCTCTCTTCATCCCTCCCCTCCCCTGCTTTGACCTCCTCCATCATCTCCTTCATCAATCGCGATTTGACAGTCATCATCATCTTCTTCTCCATTGTCATTTGCAACTCATCTGTCTCGATTTCTCTTCCTTTCTCTATCGAGTAGTTTCTTTAGGTCTCTCGTTCTCTCTCAGTCGCGACTTGTTGACTCGATTTAGAAGTTGAAGAAGTTCCAGATCACATCTACGACGACTTTCCAAATCACACAGGCAATGAATTAGTTAGCAAAAATGCCAACCAAATTTGCAACAGTTTAGAAAAAGAGAATGCGTCGCTAGCCAAATCTCGACACAAGCAGTGCTGTTGTCATTGAGTAGTAGTAGACTGTGGAGAGTGGCAACATCAAACCTTAAATGCAATATGTTTATGTAGAAATATACATTTAGTATTTTAATTTTTTCAAAATTATCAAATTAGTCCTTAAAGTTGTGTAATTATATGGTTGAACACTGAACTTTTATAATACAATTGTAAATGCATGTACACAGTTGTGCACTTGTGTACACCAATGTACACAAACATACACTTAGTGATTATAAACTATATATACACCGGTGTTTACTAATTGATGACCATTAAATTAGTTTTAAAAAAATAAATTATAAACATTTTGTATACCAATGTATTCTAAATGAAATTCAATGTCTTGTACATCTCTATACACCAATGTATACCCTTTGGAAAAAAAATAGACATTTTCATTTTTTTGTTAAAAAATTCATATTTTTTCAAAATACCTCAGTTTCTCACGAATTTCTATATAATTGATATTTTTAATATATGTTTAACATTTGGCAGTATTTTTTTATATTTGAAGACTAATGTCATTTTTATATTTGGCCTTTTAATTTGTTATAAGAGTGGAGGAAATTACACTTGTATGCACTTTTCACATTTTTTTCGCTCTGCACGCTCCAGAGATTGATGTTAAACATTTCGGTAATTTCATATTTAAGATGATCCTGTTAATATATTATTCGCTTCCATGACGTCATCTATATTAGTTGCTCCACCTATACTCCACCTTGTCTTTCTCCTTTCCCTCCCTCGCTCTGTTTCTCTTTTTCTCTACCCCTCTTTTCCTTTCCTGCTCCTCCTTATGCGTTTGTTTGGTTAATGGGAATTGAATGGAAAAAAAGAGAAAAGAAACTCAATTTCTCATATTTCCTTTGTTTGGAGAGCAATTGAACGAAGGAAAAGAGGAGAAACAGAAGGAAAATAGATTTCCACAATTCCCATCAACCATCAGAAACATTTCTCACCTTTTTGGACAGAAATGAGTGGAAAGGAGAGAATAAAGACAACTCAATTAATGAAATTAAACAACTGTCCTTATGGTCTATATAAAAGAGTGAACCCTTCTAGACAGACCTCTCACCTTCCTCTGCTATTTTTGGCGCCAAAATGAGGTAAAAGCATTAGCTCCTTTCATCTCTCGTATTTTTTTTGTCCAAATAACAAATTTAATCTTTTTGATTCTCTTCTTTATTTTTTTTTTCAGAAATAGTTTATTTGAAGGTTAATGATTATAGCTTTTAGCGAAAGGTTTGTTATCTATCTTGAAGATGTGTGTTATCTTTTTATACATGGCTTTATAACTGGCAATTTATGTTTATTTAGTAAAGCTATTATTGAGTTTCATACACGTACATGGCTTTATAGTCCAATAATTTATTTATTTTTCATTTGAGAAGAGACAATGATGTATAGTCCAATAATTTATAATAGCTATGGGTGTGAATGAGGAAAATCACATAAAGCAAGATGAACTTCAAAAGGTCATAAACAATTTGTTGTTTATGTGCATTGGAGCATGTGGCAAGATGGACTTCAAGATGTCATAAACAGGCAGTTGTTTATGTGCATTGGAGTCCGTGGCAAGATGGACTTCAAGAGATCATAAACACGTAGTTGTTTATGTGTATTGGAGCCTGTGAGTTTTATTTATCACTTACATAGGATGTCTTAAGTAAGAGGACATAAACAGACAGTTGTTTATGTGTATTAGAGCTTATGGGTCTGGATTACTTACATAGGATACCTAAGGTTTACGGAAACTTGGTATGACCATAGATTATGAATAATAAGAAGGGTATGAATGTATTGTGTGCAGAAACCTGGTTTAGAAAATGTTGTGTATATGACTAACTAATGAGAAGGGTATAATGGTAAAAATATATTGTATTAATTTATTTTTCCCTTTTAGTTTATGAGAGAATTATCATTTCCTTTCTATTGTTATCAAATATAACCAAACAATGTGTGGGAAATTGTCTTTCTACTCCTTTCTTTTCCATTCCATTCTCATGTTTCATTTCCTTTCTTTTCCATTCCATTCTCATGTTTCACTAATGAACCAAACAAAGGCTAGATGTCATTTCTCTTTTTTTTTTTTGAAACCCTAGACAATTAGCATTAGCTTCTAGATTGCTTCCAGGAGTCCGAACCGTCCGTTCCGATCATCCAAATTGTCATTCGTAGGGGAGAGGAAGAAGCAATTACGACAGCGTGAAACTAGAGGAGACCATCTTTTCGTTCTCATTACTAACATTTCCGCTCGCATTTGCTGTCACTGTAGCTTTAGCGGTTTTCTATATTTACAATTGCTTACATTTGCACATTATAGATGGTCCATGGTGGCTAATTTTGTTTAGAATAAGTTTGATCGAAATTATAATCTGGTGCGTTTGGTAAATTGGTTATTAGTTTACATATCGAAGAATTAGGAGTATCGAACAGCAAATTTTTGTTAGAAATATTATGAGTCTGTGAACAATTGTGCTTCTATAGTCCGTGTTTTTTGCTGTAATTGAATCAGTAATGTGAGATTTGCTTAAATGAGATGAGGATCGCATCCCTCCTGCTTTACCGTCTTAGATGCATTCCGAAGCCCCGATGTGTGAAGTTTATTAGCTTGTTAAGATTAAAATTTCTGGATTTGTATGATCTATATTTTACAAATTATAAGCGTTCTTTTGTTGGATATAATCTGTGTCTAATGTATTTTAAAAAAAATGTCATGTTTTAATGGTTTGTTGTGGCAAAAACGCACAAGTTGAATTGATATTTACTGAGATATCAAAACATGGAAGTAATTTGGTGATATAAAAAAGATAAAAATGACGTCCGAAAAAATGTAATATACAAATATTTAATATCTCAGAGTAGTCAGCTTAAACAATTCAAAAAGAAAATAAATTGTAGGTGAATATGAGTCTACGGGCAGATGCTTTGTGTTGACCGTCTAATTCTCAAGAAATGCTCAAGAAGCTTGTCAATGTAAGCTTGACAATTTTTGTTGAACTAAAAAGTGATAATTTAAAAGAGAAGGTTTACATAAATATGCATAATCTTTGAACTTGTCACTTCCTTTGCTTATTTGAGTGTCTAAAAAGAGGTAGTGCATTCATAGTGTTGCCCTTAATAATCTTGTATATTCCCTCTTTCGAAATTTCATTGCAGCATTATCTGTATGAAACATTTTAATTGGAGTTAAAGATGAAGTTAGAGATGTATGTTAGTATCTAATTGGAGTTTTTGGTTGTTTTTTTAATTGATTTTGCTTGGTTCTGGCTACTTAAATTGCAGTAACAAATTGATATTTTTATGCTTAATTTTCGTTATTAATTTGTGTGTTCTTCTCTTAATATTTTATGTGAATTTGTAACTATGTTAACTTTATGAGGAATCAAACGGATGTGAATTTGGTGCTTTACACTGCAAGTTATGAATGTTCAAAGATTACATGTTGAAAATCTGGAAATTTTCCAGAAATCTGGTTTTTGGGTAAGTTTATGATTTTCGCTTGTTAAGATGAGTTTTTATTATGATTTGATTCATATAAGCATTCAAACAAAGTATGGATTGAAAATAGGAAATGGGAACAATTCTATAAAAAGATATGAGAGTGCAGACATTAAAGGTTTATTACTGCAATTTTCTAGATTTTTTGTGAAGAACACCAAGAACACAATAATAATAATAATTAACTTAAAAAATTATTTAATATAGTTTCCGAAGTCCAAAATTTCCATAAAAATTATCTGAAAGATACTGAAATATACAAATTATTCATGAATAAAATATTTTTTTCTGGAAATTTTAGTATTTATTACTATTTTTCAAATGAGGAGAAAATAATTTGTAATAAATACCTCCGAAGGTCAAAAAATTCTGAAATTTTTTGGATAATTCAAGAAAGTCATAATAAATGTGAAAATTTCCCAGAATATTTGTTTCATAACAAATTTACTATATTTGAACTATTATTCAAATATGACTGAAAAATTATTTATAATTATTCTGGTGCGAAATAAATCATGAGAATATTTTAAAAAAATTCATAATTGTATGAATTTGATATTATTCAGAAATAATTTCTTATAATAGATCAAAAATTCATTTCAATTATTACTTAGAAAAATACTTTATAATATTATAAAACAATTTTTGGAATGAAATTAATTTGTTTTAGTTGATATTTAGTTGTTTTTTCATTGATATTTGGTTGTATCGGTTCGTATTTTTCTTTGTCATCTCTTTTTATGTGTGTAGTCATTTTCTTCATTCTCCCAAATTTCTTTCCTTTGTTCTTATACAAGTTGCTAACATTTCTATTTTGTTGGTTATTACATTGATTGTCACTTTTAATTTGCTTTAGTTGGTTATTGATTGTTTTTTCGTTGTATCAGTTTCTATCTTTTCTTGTTAATTTTTTTATTTGTGTATTCATTTTATTCATTCTCCAAAAAATATCTCCTCTGTTTTTACCATGCAACAAGTTGCTTACGTTACTGGTTGGCTTGTTATTACATTGGATGAAAATCTTGACTTACTGTAGTTGGTTATTAGTTGTTTTTTGTTGAATTTTAGTTATTTTTTGTTGTATCAATTTCTATTTTTTGTTGTTATCTTTTTTTTTTTATGTGAGTAGTCAATTTCTTCATTATTCCAAAATTCTCTCTTCTGTTTCATTTGCTTTATTTGGTCAGTGATTATTTTTTGTTTATTTCTGGTTGATTTTTTTGCTTAATTTGCTTTATTCGGTCAGTGATTATTTTTCTGTTGATTTCTAGTCGTTTTCTGGTTGATTTTTTTGGTTAATTTGCTTTAGTTAGTCAGTGGTTATTTCAGTTGATTTCTAGTTGTTTTTTGTTATTTTTTGATTTATTTAATCAGTGGTTATTTTTTGATTGATTTCTGGTTATTTTTTGCTTAATTTGCTTAAGTTTGTTAATGGTTATTTTTTGGTTGTTTTCTGGTTGACTTTTTTATTCTTTAAGTTGGTCCGTGGTTATTTTTTGGTTGATTTCTTGTTGTTTTCTGGTTGATTGTTTCACTTAATTTGCTAAATTTTGTCGGTGGTTGTTTTTTGGTTGATTTCTGGTTGTTGGTTTGTTGATTGTTTTCTTAATTTGTTTTAGTTGGTCAGTGGTTATTTTTCAATTGATTTCTTAATGTTTTCTGGTTGATTTTTTTTTACTTAATTTGGTAAATTTGGTCGGTGGTTTGTTTCGGTTGATTTATGGTTATTTTTTGTTGATTTTTTGCTTCTAGTTTTGATGTGAATTATTATTGGAAACATGCGAGGAAAAAGTAGGATGAGAATTTCTAAAGTGATGATGAATCTCCTCACAAGTCAAAGAACAAAACTTGAAGAATTAGGGATTTGGAATAGTGTTGGGATTCAATATAGTTACGTTTAATATTGACTATTATATGTTGGAATACTAGAATTTTATGTATATTGATTAATGTAGTTTTATGGCTGAATCTTCTTAATTTTTGTTGCAGACTTAATGTTGTTTGAATCTTTCAGTTTTTTAATCATGCTTAGTATAGTTGTTATTAATTTTTGAGCTGAGCGTATAAAATTGTAGTCCCCGCCTCATTTTAGCGTATAAAATGATAATCCACACCTCTGGTGGTGTAATTTTGTAACGAGATTTCAGCGAATATATGTTTGTAATTTTGTAATTTAGGAGATCTTTTTTTTTTTGTAATGAGCCCCATATATATATATATATATATATATATAACAGAAAATAAACTAAAATAAACTCAAAAAATTATTGTAGAAAAGATATTTATTGAACTTTAAGAAAGACAATCAACAAGTTTATTTTACTTTAATTTTAGTTGATTTAATGTTGTTTTTAAGTTTACAGAAGACAAAAAAAAAACTAGTCTACAATTAAATAACCTAAAAAAACTCATTCAAGCATACACGTGGCAATGCATGGAAAATACGTTGGGACGACGATGCGTGAAGAAAATGAATGGAGGCGTAAAAAATTAAAACAATGGAGCCGCTGGGAAAATTGTTTTCATCTGGCATAAATGTGGAGTTTTAATTTTTGTTTAATATAATTGTGTAATTAGCCCTTTATATATTATATATTTTTTGGAATAGTTAAATTGGAGTGATTGGTTACAAAAATAAAGGAATAGATTGGTTAAAAAAATAAAAAAAAAAACATCCTGACTAAAAGAAAATAAAAGAGGTTTAAAAAAAGAAAATAAAAGGAAAAATAATGTTGGCCAAGGCAATAAAATGTTTTAGGCTATATAGAGTAATACAAAAAATTTCAAGTGGTGGCGTATAGAATTGAAGTGGCAGAACGCGCGAGTTGTCCAAATTTGATACGAATTCTATAATTTTGCATTTTAAGATGTTTTTGTTTGTAATTAGCCTTATAAGAGTGTGGTTTTCCTATTGTATTTGGACAAATTGGGCTTAGCCGTTGAGCGTTTTTTTAGGTAGAAACTTCACAGGTTGGCACCCGTAACTTTCTTTCTTGCCCAAATACCACCTCAATTTTTTGATCTTTCTCAAATACAATCTATGCCAAAATAATATGCTAAATGGCATTCCAATTTCCTTTATTCTGTTTTTTTAATTCTCCTCATTTTCTTCCCTCCTCTCGCTCTTTCTCTCTCCTCTCTCTTTCTCTGTTTTTCCTCTCCCCTCTCTTTCTCTGCCAACATCACCTCCTCTCAGACTTCACCGTCATTGCCTCTCTCTCTCTCTCTCTCTCTCTCTCTCTTCATTGCACCCGGTTTAACTAAGATCACTTTCTCCCTCTCTCGTGCTCCCTTTACCACCTCTCTGTTGCTCTTCCAACGGTCGAGACACATCATTTTTCCGTTGTCCGATCTGGAGGCCAAATCACGACGTAATGAAGAGGTCATGTGACACATCACAACCAAATCGTTCCACATCGTTTGCCGGTGGTGAAGAAGTGGGGGAGAGAGTCGCCAGGCAGAGCGAATGAGCAGTGTGGTCAACAGAGGCGACTAGGGTTTTCGAATAAAAAAATTTACATGCATAGTCCCAAAGCTTGTATGAAATAACAAAATCATTCCTTGAAGTTGTGAAATGACATAGGTGAACACTGAAAACTTACCAAATTAGTCTTCATATTATTCAATTTTGACCACATTACAATTTTAGAAAAAAAATGTTTAAAACATTAATTTTATTCACAAGTGTACATGGTAGTACACGTTACGCACACGTCATGCACAACCATGTGTACTTGTGTACAACTTTAGAAAAATGGATTAATAAAAAATATCAAGGATCTTTCTATATGTCATGGACACTCATGCACACTTGTGCACATGATAGAAAAAAATATTAGAGAATGTTTGCACACGTTGTGTACACTCTTTTATATGCTTGTGCACGATCCATGCGTAAACCTTATAATAAATCCAAAAATTTGATATTTAGTGGGAAAACATTAATTTTTTTCTATTTTTAAAAAATAAATACTAATTGAGGTTTGTCCACGTTTGTACATGTTTTGTCCATATTTTATATATGACTATACACATGTTATACACACCCTACTAGCAATTTTTCAAGCAATTTTTTTCTGATTTTTTCACGAGAAATTGAAGTCAATTTCTCACGATTTTACTCCAATTTTCTTGCAAAAAGTCAAAAGATCACATTCTTGTTATTTTCCAAAGAGTTAATTATGCTAGGATCTAAATTAAAATTTAGATGTTGATAAAGAATCTCTATAGTTTGTTGGCACCAAGGAAGTTGGACTTCCTGGGAGGAGTTAGGAATTTATTTCTCAAGATTAAGGAGAAGTCAAGCAGCTGATTTCTCCGGAAGTTCAAATTACTTTGTTCAATCAAGCAAATGAAGTTATCAACTTCCTGAAAAGTTGTACTTCCCCCACTTTCTAACCCCAAATCAAGTGTGCCCTCAGTTTCGTAGTTTTAATAGCGAAAACAACTTGAGTAGTGGGTACTTTTCTTAATTAGAGCTAATTGACTGCTTGTGGAACCAAAAAAGAAAACACCAACTGGATTTGGTAAAAAAATTTACATACCATGTTTCAACGAAAATAACAGTATTTTTTTTACAACAGTATTGTATATATAAAATGCTGGTTTTCTTATTATTTATCTTTACAAACTTTTTATTTGCAATTCATGCATATGCCACCCGTATTTATATGCGTCAATAAAATAGTTCCTAAACTATGTTATTTTGATGTGATTAATCCTACACATGCAGCGGCCGATTCAAATGTGTTGCATGACTAAATTAAATATTGAAATAAGCATATCTTTTTCGGCTTATTTATTTTAACATCGGAAGATGTGGCTCTGCCTTACTGAAAATTTCAAGTGATTTTACGAGCTTAGTATTATATTGTGCATTAAATAACAAAAACAGTTACGATTCTGTAATAATTATAATAATAACAAAATTCTGAGTCTTCCAAAATAAATTGAAATTTTTTTAAATCAGTTATATTTGCTTATATTATGCATTAGTAATAAAAATGTTAAACCAAGTCAATTTGCCCATTCAAAAGTCAGCTCAAGGTTTAAGCTCAAGGTCATTTTAAATCGGTTATATTTTCCTATTTATTTGCCAAAGATTTGCGTAGATTAATGAAACGGTAGATAGTAAAAGTATATCAACTTTGGTAGATCGAAAAATAAATAACAAAAATAGACTATAGATTGAAAAATTACATAGCAAAAACTAGAAAGATTAAAATGTCTTTTAAAAATTATAATATATTGAATATATAATAAGTTATGTAAAATACTGTAAATCAAATATCTCTGAAATAGTTTGATAGATATACTTGTCTCTGAACCCCGTGTTTCTTAACAAAATGATTGATAGTTTTTTTTTGTTTGAAAGGGGAAATGATTGGTCTTGGTGGTGTATAATGATGGGTTAATATTCAGTGTTTCGAAATGTTTGACGTTTGTAAATCTTTTATTTATTTATTTATTTTCTACGCTAATGACGTTTACGTCGGTGCAATGTGTAAAAGGCCCTAGTAAAAAGAATCAATGGCTATTTTCTCTGTAATTGACTTGGTCTAATTACATGCGCTTATTTTGTCGTCTTTCGATATATAAAAAATTAGCAGCATCTTTTGTTTATTTTTTAATAGCCTCAATCATAACATTGTCATCGACCAATAGTTTTGAATAAATCGGACACCAAAGAACTAATTAATCGCCTTAATCTATGTTTGCGTCCAAGGTCCCCACTTCCATTGGTTTCCAATCCACCAGCTTTAAATTAAATTTTATTATAAGGGAAAATTTAATAAGTATACGAAATTAAAATTTAGAATTAGACTTTTATTATGTATTAAATTTATTTTAATAAATAGAAATACGTTTAAAATATTTTGTAAGAATATCATATTTTTAATTGATTGAGAATTTAAGATATTTTCTCAAAAAAAACTCGATATTTTTGCGAAAAAAATAAATTCCAAGGGGAAAAAATTTGATGTTTCAGAATGTATCTATATGTATACAGATATATCCAAGTATATCCAACTGTATCCAAATGTCTTAAAATCACAATTATTTTTATATAAAATTTGATTTAATAAATTTTTGATATAATATTTTTTAAATTAAATGCCTCCAAATTATAATTTTTAATATAATTTTTACAAATTTTTTCGATAGTCCCCAAAATGTATCCAAATATAATTTTTTTTTATAGTATTCAAATGTATCCAAATTTCAATTTTTATATAATTTTGTGTAATATTTTGTATTTCTTAAATTAAAAATTTAATGATTTGTGTTTATTTGTTTTGTTTTGTTTTATTTAGCAAAAAATAATTTGGTGTCCAGTGGTTTACTAACGTATCCAAATGTATTCGCGTGTATCCAAATGTATCCATTCGTGCAAAAAATCAATATAATTCAAGCAAATTAACCAAAGTCATTAAAAAACAAGCTAAAACAAACACAATTAAAAAAAAACTCTTATAAAAATAATTTTAAAACTTAAGATCATTTTTGTAATTTATTGGAAACTGAAACATGCTAGGGTTTTTCAACCCTAGCAGTCCTCGCGATGTCGCCACCGTCCAACAACCCTCATCCCTCCACTGTCAAACGCTATCCGTTGTCGTCTCGCCGTATCTAGGAGCATAAGCAAAATCGACGAGGATACTAGACGAAGAAACCGAATAGATGGATCCGAGAACGAGAAAGAGAAGACATCGAGGAGAGAGAGAGAGATGCAGAGGAAACCAAATTCGAAAGAAGAGACGAGGAGAGAGGAGGAAGAAGATACAACAACAGAAGGGCGAAGGGATGCAAAGAGTCGTTCCAAATTGTAGATCGTGACGGAACGAAAGAGAGAGAGGGACAGGTCGACAAAGAGACAACTGAGAGAGGAGAGAAAAACGGAGAAAGAGAGAAATGAGTCGGCAAATAGTCGAGCAAGGATGTTTCGGCGGCTAGGTTTAGGGTTTGTAGGGTAAAGAGAGGGAGAGACGAAGAAAGAGGGGAGGGAGAGAGAGAGAAGAGAGAAATGAAGAGAGAGAAAAAATTAGAGAATTGAGAGAAAAATTGGTTTTTATTTCTAGGAACGTAGCATTTTTAAGATTAGATTTGAAAACATTAGCATATATTAAAGCTACAATTAAAAAAATATGTATTAACCTAACTAAACTTTAGGTGTTATTTGACCAAATCTGTATGTTAATTTGGGTATACCACATAATTAACTCTATATATAACTGTTTAGCTGTCAGCACTTCGTTACGTTTCTAGCAAACAATTGCCCCCTGTGTTTTTTAAAAGAAAGGCCTCCTCAATACTGGACTAACTCAGTTAGACAAATCTAACCTAGAAGTGGCACCAATCATTCCAGACCCAACTCGGCTTATCTTAGGCATACAGATGGGCGAGCGATACTATTTATAAACAAAATCTAAGCCCAAATGGTGTTATATTGTCATGAAGAAAAGGGTAAATTACACTTCTATAATAGGACTTCAAAATAATAAGTCAAATGTCACCTACTACACTTTGGAAAAGGGAAAATCACACTTTTATTAGAAATACAATTCTGTTTTTGACAAATGTCATTTGATATTTAAATTTTTTAAAATGCCAGAAAAAACAGATTAAATTTTACAAATGCCATATTAGTGAGAAATCGCGAAATTTTGGCTAGAAATTGATTTTTTCACTAAAAAATAAATTTTAGCATAAAAAATCTGTTTTTTCATGAGATCTTCAGAAGGTTTTCAGGAGGTCTTTAAAATAGAGTTTTCAAATTTTTTATAATAAATTTAATTTAATGTAAGGTTTTTCTTCAGATATCTCCAAAAAACAGTTAACAAATTTTTTATAAGAAAATTGATTTAATCATTTTTCAGTTTACACAATATTTACAAATTTTAATTTAATTTAGTGATAATTAATTTGTCATAAATAAATATATAAAAGTTTTTTAAAATTTATTTCGAAGGTCTTCAAAAGAAGTCTTTAAGGGTTTTCAGAGGTCTTCAAAAGATTTTTGAATGTCTTCAATGAAGTCTTCAAAATTTTTGACAATATATATTTGCGAATATATCCTCAAAATGTTATTTACTTACAGATTTTTATTTGTTTCTAAAATTTATAAATCATTTCATAAATAAAATTTTAATTATTTTATATAGATAACTTTTTATAGAAGTTTCAAAAAATATTTTATATTTTTTAACTTTTCAAAATATATTATATATAAAGTATTTTTTTAATTAAAATAAATTAATTTTTGTCAAATTTTAAAAAGATTAGTCTTCATTATAAAATTGTATGAACTATTAATTACAGTTTTATTTCTCATGGGAGATATATTTTATGTAATAAAAATAAATATTTTTTCTTTAGTTTGTCTTATATTATTAATTTAAAATTAATAATAAGAAGGGTATTATTCGATATATTATTTATTATTTTTTATAGAGTTTGACAACAATGGTATTATAGATATTTTTAGTACAATTTCCTAAGAAGTGTCATTGCGAACTAAACACAGAATATTAAACTTTTTGAAAAGTTGTTTTTTCAACTAAACACAATTGATATGCACTTCCTAGAAAATAACTTCTTAGGTAATAACTTCCCATTAAATTACTTCTTGACGAGTTCCTGGAAAGTTGAACCAACCAAATCCTAAAAATAAGAAAAATCTGCTCAGTTACAATTGTTTCCAAAAATGGATTACCATAGGGCGCCTAAAATCATTTAACCTGAATAACAAAAAGATCAGTGTTTGCTTTTGATAAAGGAAAAAAAATGTTAATATTAAAGTTCTAGGTGGTTTGGTCAAAATACCTACATCAATGAAAGGAGAATGCCATTATTTCATTCATCATCTCAACTCACTCAACAATTACAATGAGAGACAATATATTTATAGATTGTTTTATATAATGATAAAACACATCTTGATAAAGATAAACATTAATTATATTTGTTATGATGATAAATATAATATTTTTTTCTAATTATATCTTTAGTATTATCTCTAACAGAAAGCGCAATATAATACACTTAAATATAATGTCTTCAAATGAGAAATCTTGATCTTTGAGAAATTTCGTGTTTCTAAATTTTCCACGCAACGAGTTGCCTTACGTTTATTTTAATATATTAACATTGTATTTACTATTCACGTATATTGTAACTCTAAAAAAAACGTATCGAATTATCTACTTACAATGTTGTCCACTAATGTAACATTTTATCTGTCTAAATTGAACACCACAACTTATAAGTTGGTGCCTTATAATATTATTCATCTAAATTGTAGAAACGAAGTTTAGGGGAAGATCAAAGTTGCAATATTGTACAATCAAATATTGTTAAAGAATCCTGAGAGTTTTAAGAAGCTATATTTACTTATGAAGAAAACCAAGATTAAAACGAAATAGCCTATACAAGCCTGGAGAGGATCGTGAGCTTAAAACCACCACTATATTCCGAATTTGGTTTGGAATAAATTCCCTTTAATAAGAAAATGTTTACAAATTACAGCCAAGCGTATTCATGTAAAATCGGTTTTCCTTGTGAAAGAAAATCATAGTTAGACCATACAGAAGCACAAAATACGGTCAAGCTCATTTTACCTTCTCCAGAATTGGTTAAGCCTTTAACTTAGGGTATCTCGATCGGGTTGGATAAGGGGTTTTCGTTCTAATGTATAATGAGCAATAGCAGGTGTGAGCAAGAGAGAGGAGAGATACATTGTTGGATGTTGACATGTGATAGAGACTTGGAGATTTGGGGAGTAGTTGGTGTATCTTTCAAGTCTTATCACCCAAAGTCAAGCCCTTGAGTTTTCTTGTCTTGTTTATCTATCACCTCCCTCTTTTCCTTTGCCTCTCTGTTTGTTCTAGAGTTGCACTCGTGTACATTTACCCTTTTATCAATTTCAGCATTTTTTTTCAATTTGAATATTAGAAAGAACTTAAGAAATAATATAATTAGTTTCATTAACTTGGACTTATTTGCATAATTTGTATTTAATATTTTATTAAAAGATGTATTTTCTCTTTATTTATATACAATTATTATTTATTATTACAAAAACTACACAAAATATAAAATATGTTACTCTTAACAAATAAGCCTTTAATAATATAGATCAAGAAAAAAGTAATGTTTTACATGTGCTAATTAATTAGCCCTTTTATTTGAAATTGGCTAATAATACAAGTAACAAAGATAAGTGCAGAAAATTTTGAATCCCTTTGGCAGAAATAATATATATATATATATATATATATATATATAGCTGCCCCGGAAAAGAGTAAAGAACCCTTTTCTCTTTGGCTGTTTCCTCTTACCTTCTCAAAACAGGAAAATACTAAGCCAGATAATTAACTGCAATGACCTTTTAGTCAATGACGCAGATGTGGAATATGAACACCACAGATTCTACTGTACTTTGGTTTACCTTTTCTTTTATTTTCTCCTTCCAGTAATCGTCGGAATGTAATTATTAATCTATCAATGAATAGAGCACATGTCTACATCACCAAGTTGTTAGAAATTTTAATTAACCTGTTACTTCTACAAAATAATTATTTTTTTACGATTAATTTGTTCGTAGTACATATTAACTAAAAGTAGCTAATCCCTAGAAAAAGAAGTAGCTAGTGCTGATACAGTTTTTTCTTCTTTTTTTGATAAGAAGCTTTTATTAAAGTTGATATAACATGACCAATAAAATTTATATAGTATTGTCATATATATTATAGTATTTTAGATAATAAATAAATTAAAAAATTATTTATGTGTATATTTTTGTTGTTGATAAATGATATTTTTTTGTTTGGAAGAATTTTATAAGAATTGTTACTTGATTGACATATGAATGATTTTTTGATGTTTAAATATGAGTTTAGTAAACAATATTTATTATTTATAGTTGTATTAATTTTATTAATAATAAATTTATTAAAAGTTTAGTAGATTAATAAATAATAGAAGTCTAAGAGCCATTTTTAATTATTTATTTATTTTTTATAATTTTAGAGTTTTAAATTATCATTTTGTTGTAGAATTTTAAATAATAATTTTTAGATAATTAATTTAGATAGTTGTAGTAATCTTTATCGATCTAACCCAGAATTTTCAATATTCAATGCTATAAGAATAAATTAATCACTCAATTTTAAGAATTTCAGTTAGAGAAGATATTGCAGATTGAATGTTAAATTCGATAATTTTCTTTCTTGAGTTTTAAAACCTAAATATATATCACTCATCAAATCATTTGGCATTTGAAACTAATTTACGTCTACACCTGCGTCAACGCAGGTTCACAATCTAGTTTAAAATCATAACGGAAACATTGCAATCATCATGAGGAGCGTTAAGAAATATTAATGTCTTCACATCAACTTGCCATGCTATAAATAGTGACCAGAGACACTTGTTGAGGTACACTATACTCTCTACACATACCAATACTCTGTTAAAATCGATAATGACTTAAGCGTCAGAGGTTCCCGGGGAGCATCCCGACCTCATTATTTCTAGTGTTTTCAGGTCTCGAGATAACGTTCACTATTTTTGAGTATTCAAGTATTCATCATTATTGTTGTTCATTTTCCTAGGCAACAACAATTGACGCCGTTTGTGGAAAACTTGAACGAAAAGCCTTGTTCATAGAAGTTCGAGAAGAAGTTCACTAAACAATCACCTACTCAGTCACTATGGTGCAAACACATTCAAACCAAGCTAGACATCCCGAGGAGGATGCGAGGAGAGATGGTGCCGGAGTGGGAGCGTCAGGAACTGCCATCTCTACCGTTTCACTCGCTAACTATGAAGTACTCAAAAAGCGGAACGAGGAGAACCATAAGGCTTTAGGCAAAATGACAATTTTACTTATGTAGCTTTTTCCTCAGGTGCAACTCTGTTGGACTATGTTTTCGGTCTTTTTAGTTGTGTTGTCAAGAGTTGAGAGAAGAGAAAATAAACAGAAGCGATTTAGAGTGGTTCAGCCAATGCTCGATGCCTATGTCTACTATCTAAGTTCCTCACTTAGGATTTTTTCAATTCACTATGCGATAATTGATTTCAGCTCAATTCAACAAGGCCTTACAATAAGGTTGATTGTAGCTCACACCTCTAAAGATAACACAAGGTTGATTCCTGGCACCTCTAAAACCTAACCCAAGGTTGATTTCTCTCTAGGTTCAAGCATCTAAAGCCCTTATAATGTTATTTTTTATAGGCTAACAACAAACCTGACACTAACTCAAAGTGTTTACAGAACCCTTACAATGTTTACAAATGATTATCAAAGTAGTGGGGTTTTGGTGTGAGTGAATGGAGCAAGAATACCCACAAACAAGACTAATTTTGAGCACCAAAGGTAGAATTGTTATAGCAAGGAGTTAGATGCTTATTTCTATCCTTCAAGCCTCTATTTATTGTGTTTGAGACACCTCTGAATTTGATTGAACCATGGAACAATGTAGAGACTCATTGGAAATCAATCAAGTTGATATTTTGAATTTGACAGATGTCGTTAATCGACTACCCAAGTTACTAGTCAACTAATGGCTTCAGATTCACATATTTATTCTTAGTTAGTCGACTCACCAACTCCATGGGTTGACTACCCAATTTACATATCTGTTATATGACCGTTGTACATCACATGAATGTCATTTTTAGTCAATTTGAGCAATAATGATCTTCATGGGTCGACTCACCATCTTCACTAGCCGACTCCTCACTTCATTAGTCGGCTCATAGCCTCACTAGTTGACTAGTAGCCATATTTTTTGCTCCTATTTGTCTGCTAGTCAACTTGTCACTTCTATCAATCGACTACTCAAGGTCTAAAACATCTTTTCTTGACTTTTCTTTGTCATCATTGATCATGAATTTGTTCCTTTCTCAAATATAATCTTACTAAGTTTTTACATTAATCAAAACATAGAAGGAATCAAATGTGAACCACCCTTGGTTCAACAAACTCATGTCCATGTTATTGCGCTTACGCCCAAAACATTCAGAGTGGAGGAGCCCCAGAAAGGCACGATGCTCAGCAGCAAAGTCATCACCAACCTACTCAAGTTCATAAGCAGTTGAATCTTCCACCTCTTTAAGAGCGCTCTGATGTTCATGTTCCTGACACTCGGGTCAAGGTTAAAAGGGAAAACTACTAAGAGGTGGTGGAAAGTACTTGCAAAGAAGAGCCAACGATTCCTCTGAGAAAGGCAGAAGTGGAGATCCAGTCCTCGATGAATGTTCGGAAAGCAGTAGATATAAAGAGGATGATCGAGGAAGTTCTCGAGCAAACGAAGTTGGTTCACACGGAAGAAGAGCAACAAATCGTTCACTAAAGAGGTTATAGGAAAGTCGCTTCCTTTGAAGTTCAAAATGCCTTCGCTGTCGAATTTCTCAGCAAAAGAGGACCCGTACGAGCATGTTCACTACGAAGCCATCTTGATGCTTCATGGATGAGAGGATGCTATCATGTGCCATGCCTTCCAGATCATGCTGAAAGATTATTCTTGATCACGGTTCAATGGGTTGAAGGATTTTTCCCTCTCTAGCTTTGACAGCTCAGGAAAGAGTTCATCAATGCCTTCATCATAAACATCAAACGAAAGGATGCCACATACCTATTGAGCAGAAGGTAGAGTCATAAGGATACTATATGGTAGTATATGGATAGGTTCAGGAATACCACTCTTTAAGTCCATGTTTTACAACCTGGAGTGGCAGTATTCGCAATGCTGTAAGGGACACAATCGGTCCAATTCTAAGTGTCTTTGTCCTTAGACCAGCTGAGGACTTTGGCCGATCTTTCTGTCCGAGCGAACAACTACATCTTGTAAGATGAGGTCATGGGGATCGTAGGAAGCAAGGGTGACAAAGAGAATAAGTGAAAGGAGAGAGAGGCTCTGGAGGAGTGGAACATGAATAAGGAGAAGTCAGGAAAGTTTAGAGCACTCCTTACCCATTTTGCAAAATACAAGTCGTTGAATGAGTCGAGGTCAGTGACTTAGCGGTAATAGAGGGGTCTGAACTTATTTCTTTTCCCCAAGAATTGATAGGCCTCTAAGGAAGAATATGGATGCCAACTGCCGATACCACGATACGAGTGGACACTCCATGAACAAGTGTTAAGAACTGACGAATAAAATTGAGAACTTGGCTCTAGATGGGCACTTTGACCAATTTGGTAATGATTAAGCATCGAGAAGGGAGTCGAGCAATGAAACAAGGCATCGAAGAAGGAATGATGATTAAAAATGTGATCACCACAAGACCAACTAGGAATACTGCCACTTGAAATATTGGGTCTCAGTTGTTGATTATACTTCTGATGGTGATAAGAAGTTGAATCTTTTAAGTTTTTTTTTTTATCATTCTCATGTGTAACTTGTTATCTTGAATAAATAACATGCCTTATTTTTTGTGCAAATAACTTCTTTTGTGAGTGAAGAACATGTTGAGGCAAGCCGAGTGCTTAACTGTGCACAACGAAAATAGCCTACAAGAAATCAAACTCATGTAACCAAAAGTGCTAAAAACGTGAAGTGAGTTCAAGCATTAGCTCCTCACGGCCAACGCATAATGAATCGAAATGAAACCACTAAAATGCAACATGAGTAGAAAAACTTGTGAGAAATCGGGCTCTCACCATTTACTTGTGTGGTAAAGAAGAAGATGCTGCTAACGTTGTGTGAGTAGAGATGTTTGTTAAAACTCAAGCCTTAGCTAAGAGCATGCGGTGAACAATTAAACCGTAAGTACAAAAGCTTGTGAGAAATCAGGCTCTTATATGACATATATCCGAAGTGAGTAGAAAAGCTTGCGAGAAATTGAGCTCTCACTATGAAAACACGCGATGAAAGCATAGACTGCAATGTGGCAATAGAGCATGATTCTTGAAACTGGACACTTATTGCAGAACACATGCAGTGAAAAATTAAACATCGCATATGGTCATCAAGTTTGCAAGAAACCAGACATTGACTAATGATAAAATGCTAAAATGTGCGGCAAGTGAAACCCCAAGTGATATTATCATGAACGCACACAACAATTCATTCGCTGAGACGTGTAGCAAGTGAAACCCTAAGTGGTATTGTCATGAACTCACATGACAACTTATTCGTTAAGACATGTGGCAAATGAAATCCTAAGCAGTATTGTCATGAGCGCACGTGACAATTTGTCTACTTCGTCCTCAATAAGCGAATCAGCCCCTACTGCTACTAAGACTCCACTAAAATCTCTTGTCCAAAAAGTCATTTGGACATGTGATTGGGGAGCAATGATGCATACAAATTGTGCAGGAAAGAAAAGCACACGAGCAAAAGCAACAATAAAAAAATTGATCCTAGCAAAAGCTCGGTCCTCATCATAATCACCTAGGCAAAAGTCCCTGAATACCAGCATGGTCGAATGATGAACTCGGTAAGATAGGGCTGAAATGATAAATTTCACAATGAGATAAACACCCTCACAGAGATGGTGGCCTCTATGACATGTGGTCGAGATGTTAAGCCTCACGAGAAGATGAACTCCATGGAGAGATGACGAACTCTGTGATGTGGAGTCAAGATGATGAGCCTTACTAGGAGGTGAACTCCGTGAGGAGATGGTAAACTCCACGAGGTAGGGTCGAGATGCTGAACCTCATGAGGAGGTGAACTCTACGAGGAGATGGTAAACTCCCCGAGGTAAGGTCGAGATGATGAACTTTATGGGGAGATGACAAACTCTACGGGGAGATGACGAACACTGCGAGGTGGGGGTCGAGATGTCAAATCTCACGAGGAGGTGATCTCCACAAGGAGATGGTTAATTTTGTGAAATAAGGTTGGGATGTTGAACCTCACAAGAAGGTGAACTCTATAAGGAGATGGTGAACTTCACGAGGTGGAGTGGATGACGAATTTCACAAGGTGGAGTAGAGATCATGAACTATATGATGTGAAGTTAAGATGGTGAACTCCGTAAGGCGAGTTGATGATGATGAAATCTGGGAGTTGGTGAGCTTGAGAGGCCAGGAACTACGAAGGTATCACGAACCACCAAGGTGAAGCTCCTGAATACCCACGTGGTAGTGGTGGTGAAGTCCTCCAAGAGGCAGCTCCTGAAGACCCACGCAGGTGTGGGGGTGAAGTCTTCTAAGAAGCAGCTCCTGAACGCCATGTGGTGGTGGGGTGAAGTTCTCCTCAAAGTGGCTCTTGAATGCTCACGTGGTAGTAGGGGTGAAGTCCTCCATGAAATGACTTCTGAATGCTCATGTGGTAGTGGGGGTGAAGTTCTCTGTAATATTTCTTCCGTTATAGTTATATTTCCTATAGCGATTGGAGTTCGATTGCTGATATTAGATGCTCATCCTTATTGAGAGTGTGGAGCTTATATTGATAATTGATTAAGTTGATAAGCATGTAGAGTTTGTGTTCTGAAACCTTGAGTAGCAAGTCTGGAGAGTGGATAACTCGAGTTAGAGTAAGAGATAACTCGAGTTATGTGACCCTTATATATCTCGAGTTATCCAGAATTGTAACTCGAGTTAGGTGAGGTCCATATAACTCGAGTTAATCATTGTGTAGCTCGAGTTATTTGGGTAAAAGTGGAACAACGTGTTGGTGTTCTTCGTCTTTAAAGACCCTAAACTGACCTCAAGTTGTCATTTCTTCCGATCCACTCCTCTCAGACGCCTCCAATCTCTCTCAAGTTTCTCTTCAGTACTTCCTTTGGATTTCTTGAAGTAAGATTGAGTTTCTAATCCTCTCTTTCCTCATGTTTTTTGTATGATCATGCATATTAGGTTTTAGGTTTAATTCGAGTTTAGGGTGAACTAGTGAGAGTTCATGTTGTCTTGATGGATAAGAGTATAGATTCATGCTCAGGATGATGATTAGAGTATATGTAGGGGTTAAGAATATTTTTATCATTTGATGTGAGTAATTGGTCGAGCTGGATAATCTGGAAAAGTGACTTTCTCGAGTTATATTTGAGTAACTCGAGTAAGATAAGCTCAGATTTACTCGAGTTATGTTGGGTTAACTCGAGTAAAGTAAGCCATGATTTACTCGAGTCATTCATTGTCTAACTTGAGTAAATTAGACCTCAATTTACTCGAGTTATTTATGGTCTAAATCGAGTAAATCAGACCTCAGTTTACTCTAGTTAGCTTTGGATAACTCGAGTAAATAGTGGTTTCGAAGGAGCAAATTTTGACATTTTGTAGTCGGTTAATTAGGAGAATTTGAGGATTAATTTGGGGATTATGAGCGATCTTTGAGGGTTGTATTTGCATATGCTTTGCATGCATTTTGGGTACGACCATAGTACCATATTTGATGATTATTATGTTGTATTTGTTACAGCATCTTGTGCTTACCAACACCAGAAGCCAGCCACCAGCGGTGCTTGATTTGGATTCTTAGAGCTTGGACATCCAAGTGAGTGGATGACAGCTTCAGACACACAGGCTGTGTCTCTAAAATTTATATTATTTTTGATGTGTATAACACATGTTCGAAATCGGACTAATCTAAGGATTGGTTAATTAGATGAAAATGATTACGTGAATGATATTCACGAATTTGTTTTGAAGAATGATACATATATATATACTGATATATATGTTTTCCACAAGATTTGACAATTAGATATGCATGGTTTTGACTATGTTTTTTCATTGTGGGACACCTTCGTTACGAGGTGCGTAGCCTGTGGTATACAATCGTATGTTGAGACCTAGCTATCGAGGTAGACGGTATCCATGTTACCATGGCCCGGTACATGATTAGATTATGGATCAGTGGCATGACCCTGATCATAATATGGTGGGAGAGTGACATATACCACACCATGATATCTATGGTCCCATGATAAGTATATGATGTTTTCAAGAAAATAAATACTATTGATAGTATTTTACCAAAGTGTGTGTGTTTACTTATGGTGCCAACGTTTTAGAAATGTCTTTTCTGGAAATCATACTGTGTATATAGTGTGTATATATGTATACTTGATGTATAATGCATGTGATAGTTTTAAATGGTTTTCAAATCAGTATTTGTGATGCACGTATGAGACAATCTGGAGTGTTGTCCCTCACTCACTGGGTTTGACTCCTTTGTTTCGCTGTGTTGTCCTGTTTCTCTGATTACAGGTTGATTTCAATTAAGCAACCTTTGGACATCTCTCAGTCCAATGGGACCCATATATTTTTTGTTAGTAGCGTCCTTTTTGTCAGGCTACGTTTCTTTGTTGTAGATGCTCCATTCCGATTTGCTGTAGGGTTATGGGGCTTGTATATTGACTTGGATATACTGTTTTGCGATTAGATCACTTTGTATATATTTTCATATATCATATTTTGAGATATATATATATGGTAAATATTATTTTCATATAATTATATATGTTTTTCCGCAAATGTTATGAATAAATGAATGGGTAGAGCTTATGATCCTATGAGGCTTGTGCGAGATGAGTTGGGCTCCCATAGACGGTTCATCTCGTACGTCGGTCATGGTCCCGGGAATGGGTCGTGACATTCTCCAAATGTGGCATCTGAACACCCATATGTTGGTGGGGATGGCAACAAGGCAAAATGGCCTGATCGACAACAGCAACAACAAGTGGCCTGATCCACAACAGCAACGACAAATGGACTGGTCCGCAACAACAACAACAAGTGGTCCAGTCCATAACAACCACATCAAGTGATCTGATTTCTTGAACGACACGATATCTCTCGAGCATCTCGAACGGCGTGTCAACTCTCGAACACCTCGAGTGATGCTTTAGCTCTCAAACATCTCGAATGGCATATCGTCTATTAAATATCTCAAAGAGGAGTGGCCTGCAAAAAAAATTCCTCAATGAAGACGACATGTTGGTAAAAGCTTCGAACAATTCAAAGAGGAATAAACTACAAAACAAAAGAGAGAGAGAGAGAGATAGAGAGAGACAAAATATGTTGAATAGTCAGGCACATAGACGAAGACATGTGGGTCAGGCAGCGACATGTCGTTCTAGAAGGAATAGAGAGTGGTTGGTCCAGAGAATAGGTGCGACCTGTCATCCGATTTTGATCTCAGACAGCACGTCGTTTGCATGGTCCAACAGTCCGATTTGGCAAGCTCGACAGTTGTTACTTTCCAGTAGCACACGACGCGTCATTCCCTCGAGCTGCTAAACATGTCTGTCGTCCAGATCGTTCAACGTTAGTTCCACCACAAGCAGCATGCAATGCCTGTCTCATCAAACAGAGTGCAACGATCCATTCTCAGAACCATGACCAGCGTAAGAGGCGAACCGTCTATAGGAGTCCGACCCATCTCGCACAAGCCTCATAGGATCATAAGCTCTACCCATTCATTTATTCATAACATTTGCGAAAAAACATATATAATTATATGGAAATAATATTTACCATATATATATAGTAAAATATAATATATGAACATATATACAAAACGATCTAATAGCAAAATAGTATATCCAAGTCAATATACAAACTCCATAACCCTACATCAAATCAGAATGGAGCATCTACAACAAAGAAATGTAGCTCGACAAAAAAGGCGCTACTAACAAAAAATATCTGGGTCCCACGGGGCTGAGAGATGTCCAAAGGTTGCTGAATCGAAATCAACCTGTAATCAGAGAAATAAGACAACGTTGAGAAACAAAGGGGTCAAACCCAGTGAGTGAGGAACAACACTCCAGATTACCTCATGTGCCTCACAAGGAATGGTTTGAAAATCATTTAAAACTAGCACATGCAGTATACAATAGGTATAAGTATATACACACACTATATACATAGTATGATTTTCAGGAAAACGTCTCTAAAACGTTCGCACCAAAAGCAAACACACACACTTTGGTACAATACTATCAATACTATTTATTTTTCTGAAAACATCATATACTTATCATGGGACCATAGAAATCGTGGTGTGGTCTATGCCATTCTCCCACCATATTATGATCCGGGTCATGCCACTGATCCATAATCCAATCATGTACCGGACCAGATTAACATGACTACCGTCTACTTCGATAGCTAGGTCTCAACATACGATGATATACCAAAGGCTACGCACCCCGTAGCAAAGGTGTCTCACAATAAAAAAACACAGTTAAAACCATGCATATCTCATTGTCAAATCTTGTGGAAAGCATATATATATATATCATTCTTCAAAACAAATTCGTGAATATCATTCACGTAATCATTTTCATATAATTAATAAATTCTTAGATTTGTCCGATTTCAAACAAGTGTATACACATCAAAATCAATATAAATTTCAGAGACACAGTCTGTGTGTCTGAAGCTGTCATCCACTCACCTAGATATCTAAGCTCTAAGAATCCAAATCAAGCACCGCTGATAGGTAGCTGCTGGTGCTGGTAAGCACAAGATGCTGTAACAAATACAACATAATAATTATCAAATATGGTACTGTGACCATGCCCAAAATGCATGCAATGCATATGAAAATACAACCCTCAAAGATCGCTCATAATCCCCAAATTAATCCTCAAATTCTCCCAATTAATTGACTACAAAATGTCACAATTTGGTCCATTGAAACCACTGTTTACTCGAATTATCCAAAGCTAACTCGAGTAAACTGAGATCTGATTGACTCGAGTTAGACCATAAACAACTCGAGTAAATTGATGTCTGATTTACTCGAGTTAGACCATAAATAACTCGAGTAAATCATGACTTACTTTACTCGAGTTAACCCAACATAACTCGAGTAAATATGGCTTATCTTATTCGAGTCACTCAAATATAGGTCGAGTAAGTCACTTTTTCAGATTATCCAGCTCAACCTATTACTCACATCGACCGATAAAAATCTTTCTTAAACTGCCACATATACTCTAATCATCATCCTGAGTATGAATCTATACTCAAATCCATCAAAATAACATGAACTCTCACCAATTCACCCTAAACCTGAATTAAACCTAAAAACTAATATGCATGATCATAAATAAAACATGAGAAAAGAGAGGATTAAAAACCCAATCTTACCTCAAGAAATCTAAATGAAGTACTGAGGAACAACTTGAGCGAGATTGGAGGCGTCTAAGAGGAGTGGATCGAAATAAATGACAACTTGAGCTCGGTTTCGGGTCTTTAAAGACGAAGAATACTGACACATTGTTCCACTTTTACCCAAATAACTCGAGTTACACAATAATTAACTCGAGTTATATGGACATCGCCTAACTCGAGTTATAATTTTGGATAAATCGAGTTATATAAGGGTCATACAACTCGAGTTATCACTTACTCTAACTCGAGTTATCCACTCTCCAGACTTGCTACTCAAGGTTCCAAAACACAAACTCTATATGCTTATCAACTTAATCAACTATCAATCTAAGCTCCACACTTTCAATAAGGATGAGCATCTATGATTAGCAATCGAACCTCAATCGCTATAGGAAATATAGCTAGAATGGACGAAATATTACATACTTCCCCCTCAAAAGAAATCCGTCCTCGAAATTCGAAACAGAACTAATCAAAGTCCTTATCAACTATAGATCTCCAAAGCTAACTTAAATCAAAGTCTAGGCTACCCACCTCAAAACATAGACAATGCATGCTCAACACTCAGTCTACGCATACATATGCAACATAATGCCAATGAATAGAGTGAAATGCAAAGTATGCAAAAACACAAAAAAGGCACTGACCTAAGGATCATCTGCGTCGAACAAGTGCTGATATTTGCGCCGCATCTCCTCCTCAGCCTCCCAAGTGGCCTCCTCAACAGAATGGTGCCTCTATATCACTTTCACTGAAGCAATCTCCTTATTCTGCAACCTCTTCACTTGCCGATCAACTATCCTCATAGGATCCTCATCATAAGATAAGTCAGATCAAACCTCCACTCACTGAGGTGCCAGCACATAAGACTTATCATGAATATATTTCCTCAAAAGTGATATATGGAACACCAGATGCACAAAAGTAAACTCTGGCGGCAATGCCAACTCATACGCAACAACCCCTACACGGCTTATGATTTCAAATGGACCAATGTATCTCGGGCTTAAATTACCTTTTTTCTATGTCCTTCTTCATTCTAGGCCACCAATAGGACCCTCAGAGATCTTTATACATTTTAATGTACCCTGGATGCATATAATATGTGAAGTTGTGGCCCTCGCTCATAATCTCCTCGCGTAATCCACCGAAAGATGGTACGCATAACCTCAACCCAAACCACAACACTCCCGAATCATCAACACTAAATCTAGGCATACCAGATGCTCTAACTTTCTCGATTAGATTATGTATCTCAGAATCCTGCTTCTGAGATTCTCGAATCTAATCTAACAAAATAGACCTCTCTTCAACGTGACCCAATAAAACCCTATAGTCATCAAACTATAACTCCACTCCATTTTCCATCAATTTTTCCAACTCAGACACTGTTGGTCGTCTTTCCATTGTGATGTGACCAAAGCTCCCCATCGACTTTCTACTTAAGGCATCAACCACAATGTTCGCCTTTCCTATATGATATGATATAGTACAATCATAATCATTTAGCAACTCTAGCCAATGTCTCTGCCTTAAGTTCAGGTCCCGTTGCCCAAAAATATACTTCAGACTCTTATGATTCGTGAAGATCTAAAAAGTCTCGTTGTATAAGTAATGCCTCCAGATCTTAAGTGCAAAGACAACTGCCGCTAATTCTAAGTCATGTGTCGGGTAATTTTGCTCATGCTTCTTAAGTTGTCTTGAAGCGTAAGCAATCACCTTTTCATGCTGCATCAACACACAATCTAATTCCACTCTCGAGGCATCACAATACACTGCAAATCCTCTAGAACCTGATGGCAAAACCAATACTAATGCGCTCGTCAAACATTCCTTTAGCTTTAGGAAGTTGTCCTCACACCTATCAGACCAAACGAATGAAACTCTCTTTTGCGTCAACCGAGTTATAGGAGATGTAATCTTAGAAAAATCTTGGATAAACCTCCTATAATACCCAGCCATACCAAGAAAACTCTGTATCTCTGTAATAGTCTTAGGTCTCTCCCAATGGAGTATTGCTTCTACCTTCTTTGGATCAAACATTATTCCATATTTAGACACTACGTGTCCCAAAAATGTCACCTGATCAAGCCAGAACTCGTACTTCGAGAACTTTGCATACAACTGATGCTTCCACAAAGTCTGCAAGGCTGACTTCAAGTGATCCTCATGTTCTTCTCCATTCCTCGAGTAAACCAAAATATAATCTATGAATACTATAACAAATCGATCTAGGTATGGTCTAAACACCCTGTTCATCATATCCATGAATATTGCTGGTGCGTTAGTCAACCCAAACGACATTACTAAGAACTCATAGTGTCTATACCTAGTCCAAAAAGATGTCCTCGAAATATCCTCACCCCTAACTCTCAACTGATAATATCCCGATCTCAAATCGATCTTAAAAAAGCATTGTGCTCCTTACAGCTGGTCAAATAAATGATCTATATTCGGCAGTGGATATTTGTTCTTCACTGTCACCTTATTCAACTGTCGGTAGTCAATACACATTTCAAGGCTCCTGTCCTTCTTATTAACAAACAACACTGGAGCACCCCAAGGTGAGACACTAGGTCGGATAAATTCTTTATCCAGTAACTCTCTCAATTGGTTCTCTAGTTCCTTCAATTCAGCTGGCGCCATCTGATATGGCGGAATCGATATTAGATCGGTATCAGGTTGTACCTCAATAGCAAATTCAACCTCTCGTTTAGGAGGTAATCCTAGTAAATCTTCAAAAAATACATCAGAGAACTCTTGTACCGTAGGTACGTCCTCCAACATCAATCCCGAACTAATCGGCTCTGTAAGTACAAAGGCTAGGTATGCCTCACAACCATGGAGAATCATCTTTTCAGCTCGTACGGTTGACAATTACCCTCGCATAACACTGTCACGATCACCTTGATAACAAAATTCGCTTTGACCTGGCGGTCGAAAGCATACTCTCTTTGTAAAACAATCTAAGGTAGCATGCCAAGTCGAAAACTAATCCATACTAAGTATAATGTCAAACTCCCTGACGTCTAACAAAATCAGATCAGCTATCAACTCGTGCCCCTCAATGGAAATCACACAACCTTATACCCCAAATTCAGTTAGCATCCTACTACCCAAAGGTGGAGATACTTCTAACAAAGAGTCTAAATGACTCGAAACTAACCCCGCTCGCTCTACAAAATATGGCGTGACAAAC
>CAODLS012396836.1:0-11245 GCA_948243855.1 Flueggea neowawraea | reverse complement strand
AGAGCTCTTTACCAGATTACTGTAGGGTATTGGGTTATATGTATACTCTGATATATTTATTGTATTTGGTTTTACCAGAGTATATGGTTTATATACGTTTGGTTTATATTTTTATATATTGAGTTATATATAAACTGTTTTAATCTATAAAATGTTTTTTCAACAAATTTTTGGAAATTAAATGATGGGTAGAATTTCTGAATCTCTGGAAGGCTTGTGCGGGATGGGCCGAACTTTCATAGACGGTCCGTCTCGTATGCCGGTCACGGTCCCGGGAATGGATCGTGACATAAACTAGCCATTGGAGTATGTTTCTGCCCGTTGCAGGTATCTGTTCTACTAGCACGTACGTCATCTGCAAATTCTCCAGCTTACGTACGTTTGTTTCATCTCACGTACATTGATCATCTTTGAGCAAGCTTTGCGCACGTGAAATTATATCTTACGTACGTGAATAACAACACACGTATGTTAAATTATCATTACGTACGTGAAACGTACTTCAAAGGGTTCCATTGGCTTCTGCTTGTCTTAAGACCCTCTCTCACGTACGTGAACAATTTCTACCATACGTGAAGCACTTGTAGTGGCTTGTTTCACAACTCCAAGCTCTCCAACATCTTCCACTTCAAGTCAAACATTTTGTACATCTTCAAAACATAAAAGAAATTTAATGTTGATCACCCTTGATCCAACACTTACATCAAGAATCAACCAGAAATTTGAAACCCTAGCAATTTTGGACCAAAAGAAAATTCAAAGATTTAATGCGAAAATGATGAAATAATCAAGCAAAGAAGTGAAATCTTACCTCAGAAGTTGATTAGGATCGAAAAGGGAACAATGTGGGAGAGATTTGAGTGATTTTGAGAGAGTCTTGAGTGAAAGAGGTAGAAAATGGTGAAAACCCGTCAGTTTGGGGGTTTTAAAAGTGTTGTAGATCGAAATGGTGCGTTTCAGCATTTACATAGGCAACATACGTCTTGCTTAACCTCAACGTACGTCTCATGCTCACACAACGTACGTCTTCAAGGAGCAATGTACGTTGGTTAGCTTCCAGTGGCTACTGTCTCGCATAACCAGACCACAACGTGCGTCTTTCAAAGGATAACGTACATCTCACAAACCATGACGTACGTCGATCATGCTTGGCCAAACCCAGATAACACACGTTTTACAAACTTGCAACATACGTCTTTAGCACCACAACCCTCAAACTTGATGTCTCTTGCTTTCAAAACTCATTTCAGATCATTCCTGAGACTTAGCAACATCCGACCTTACAAAAACATCATCGATAAACGTCCTCAAACATTAAATCAATACCTCAAACACCAATCATTAGGATCATAATCCAAATGAAACAAATCGGTACTGATCAGAATGCTACAGAAGCTATGTCACAATTGGATGGGGTATTACAGAACGAGCAAGGTGTTAAAAGTCAGGTCTCGTGTTTGATTCACAGTTGTATTTCTAGATATCAATGAACTATATAGCTCGTGAGGCATTACCATACAGCTCGTGAGTGCTATTTTGTCCGGGCTCTATGTTTCTGTTATGTTAAATGCTCCACATAGATAAACTAGTGGGTAAATGTGTGAAACTTTTCATATTATGGATTTGAAGTTACTTATAACTATTTTCTTATCCATTTCAGTATGATGACGATGTTTTGCAAAAAATATGAATTTATATAATTATATAAATATTTCGGTTTTCGTATAAATAATCCAATAACTTAATTTGGCTAATAAACTGGGCTAATAATTAATTAAACACAAAGAATTGAGTAGAAGTTCTTTTTATCAAAGAGTTGTGTGGAATGGGCTAGACCAATGGTTTGGTTCGCCTCATAGCCGGGTTGTGACAGTAGTGGTTAGGTCTGGTTGGTTTGAGAGGTGGCGGTGTGGAGCCCCTCAATTGCTATCCACAGAGACCAAATGAAAGTTCTCATGGGCAACAAGTGATTGCAAATCACGTATGTGTGCAGCTCAACTGCAAGGGTGTTGTGACATTCAAAATTGGCAAGTTTGGAGAGCTGAACCAACACCCTCAAAATTACCAAACGATACTAGTTTGGGGGCTGTGTATGTTAAGCCAATAATGTGCATAAATGCATAAAACAAGTTTAACGGATTATGATTTTGAAAGTTCAAAAAGTATTGACTCAGCCTGATATTCCATAGACGTGAAGGAAAACAATTTTGTGACCACAACAGATTCGTATGTGACATATAGTCATAGTCAAAAGCGTCAATCGATCTAATTTTGGTGGTCTAACTCATCCATGGTTTTGGTACGTTACCGTGCATTGAACAATCAGTTTTGCTGCATGCAAAGCAGCTGTCTCTAGACACGGCACGAGTCAAATTTCAATTCAGAAAACGAAAATGATGATGTTGTTGAAACTGTTAATGAAGATCATAATGGTTTTAAATTGAAATGACTAATTAGCGGGTTGTAACTTATTTGTATTAAAATCAATTTTAGTATAAAGAGGCGATAATTTAATTCTCAATAGGGGTCAAAACATTGTAATAACTTATCCGAATGATAGTAATAATTGGTAGTTGGTCGCATCTGTGGTGCGGGTGGTGTCCACTTGTGCTGGAGCGGAAGATAGAATGATGAAGTTTCGTGGTGTTCTCAAAATAGTCACATATTGAGACATTTCTTGTAGCCTATTCTTTCCATTAAAAGGTTCAAAACCAGATGGTTAGGCTGCGAATTTGAAACCACTTCAAAACCTCTAAAAAAGCTGTTAATTCCTCTTCTTTTTTATATTTTTTATTTAAGAAAATAAGTCAAAATAAGAACAAAATTACATATTGAAACCCAACATTTGATTTCAGGAGTCAAAAATACAAAAAAAAAGCAACTTTTAATCAAATATTTGTATTTTTCAACATGAACTTTCAGACTTGTTAAATTAAAAGACAGGGACGTTAGATTAGTTCACATTTTTTTGTTAATCAAATGGTATTAATATAAATTGTCGGATAATGCATGCCATTTTTTTTATAGTTGTTGTTCATAAGATTTGAATCCAGAATCAGACTTATAAATATTTCTTAATTGTTAATGAGCTACTCTTGATAATTCATGTCATGAATAATTTGATGAAATTTTTTTAGTACTGGCAATAGATATATAGTTAGTTTCATTAAAAAATAAATTATACCGGTCAACCATATGCCTTAAACACCGCATTTTGGATAGCCGACGTTGGACTTTATATTAAAACAACTATACCCCTGTTAGGAGAATCTTAAGTTTGTAAACGGGAAGACACAAATCTTGCTTAACAAATGGGAACTGAAGCATATTCCCGTTAATAATTTCTTTAATCAAACTGAGAATTAATTAGCTGTTTGATTATCCTCATCTTTCGTCTTTTCCTTTGTTTGTTTTTTTTTTGTCGTTTTAGCATTAATTGACAGAACATTATCCTCAAACTGACAAAAAGATTTTCATTTGGCAACTCAATTAAGAAAATTATACTAGCTATAAAGTAAAAAAAAAAATTGTACTTGTGTTTAAGGAAAAAAATAATTGCAAACTATAATGGTTAATTAATTCAACATTGCAAGCATTAGTTAAATGCCCCTCACATGAACTGATAAACATAACAAGAGGAGACAATTAGTTTTCATTTAGCGGCGTAATATGTATTAAACAGTTAAATTAAGAGAATAAATATACAGAACCAGTGGTTATGCTTGAAGTATAAAATTGTATCCAGCTACTAGCAAAGAATTTTCAATATTCTTTTTTTGGTAAATTTGTATGTGTGCCAATTGCAATTGTGTTCAGGAATTAATATAGTCAACATTGAATTGATGAGAATAATTAATCATATCATCATTTAAATTGATAGTAATTTAGGAATGAACAGCTGTTTTTTCCATTTATATTTTCACACCATTCAAAATAATACTGCCTGAACAGGGAGGCCATAATTAGCTGTGATGATATAAATAATAGATATCGAATATTTGTTGTAAGTACCATGTGCACGACGCATTTACAAATTATTAGGTTATATATATAGAAACTACCTCCTTAGTATTTATTTTCCCTAATGCAGATAATGAAGAATATTTTAGGGCTCGTTTGATTCAACTTTTTAGGAAATTAATTCTCGAAAAGCTATTTTCCAAGAAGTAGCTTCTTGGAAAATAACATACAAATGTATTTTGTTGACAAATTAAATTGCTTGTAAGTACAACTTATTGTCTTTGGTTCAAAACTATACTTCTTGGAAAATTAGTTGAAAAAGGTCAATAATACCATTATTTTTATTAAATTAACAATATAAAAAATTTTAAAAAATATTTATTATTATTACATAACATATTTTTTCTTATAAGAAATAAAAGTACACTTATTTTTTTCACACAATTCTATAACAAAGACTATTTTTTTAAAAATTTGACAAAATTTATTTATTTAATTAAATGAAAATATATCATATAAAGCATATTTTGAAAATATTAAAAATATAAAATATATTTTTTATAACTTATATAAAATTGAAATTTATTTATAAAATATTTTATCAAAAATTTATTTATAAAATAATTTATTAAAATTTATTATTGATTTTCTTTATAAAATTTTAAAAATAAATAAAAAAATATAAATAAATAGTATTATGAAGATATATTTGTAAAATACTTGGCTAATTACTCAAGAAGTTTGACTTCTTGACCCCATCAGGAAGTTATTTCTCGAGATTAAAAGGAAGTCAATCACTTGATTTTCTGGGAAGTTCAACTTCCTTTGTTTAACCAAGTAAAAGAAGTTTACATACTTGCCGGGAAGTAACATTTTTCCCACCCACTTACCCCCAACCAAGCAAGTTCTTAGTGTTTGTTTTTAGTAGGGTATAGACGCATATTGCATAGTAAAGAAAATAGAGAGATTGATACATTTATTTAAAAGAGCAATATGCATGAATCTTGAATATGCTTAAAAGTATATTTACTAAATAAACACCATTTTTTTTTCATTCATTTGATGAGTAAAAAACATATTTTTATCTTTTCCTTTTCATTAGATTCGAATTTTAATAAGTCAATCAATGTTGCATTAAGGTATAATACTCTAATAATCTCGTTGGATCAATAAAAGAACCCTAACGCAGTTAGGAAATTTATCTATGTGATGTTATTCTTTCTTTCCCATACTGAGACGCATAGTAAGTTCTTCTATAGAAAAAAAACAAAAAGTAAATAAATATTACACAATTTTGATATAGTCAAAGAGTTCTATTCACTGCATTGGCTCTTAATTGATTCGAGTCTTAATTAATTAGGTCTTAACTAATTAATTAAGACTCGAATAAATATAAATGGATACAATCTAAAAAGTTATTTAAGTATTGGTAAACGGTTATTTAACTTAAAAATAGCAATTGATTTTTCAGCACTAAATTTTAAAAATTAAGTGGATATAAATCGATAAATTTAATAAAATAGATATGCATTGAGAGCAAATTTCTCTCTACCAACAACCGAAATAAAATAAGAAGGATAAAATCAATTGAATTTGGGTGTTTATTTCTTTTTAGCATGATCGGTTAGTTGGGTCCAGTGCTGGCAACACAATCATTATGTTGGTTGTTGTTGCTATAAAATCCCAATTTGCCTCAACTTGAAGTGCATCAGAAACTTTAGTTCAAAATTTAATTCAAATCCAAATCGCTATTGACTTGTTTTTAATTATGAATGCTGCTTCTACTTCTGGAAAATGGGTGGTCACTCATATACAATAGAAACAAAGTACCTATTTACAATGAGTTCAACCGAAAATCAATTTAGGACATCTATATCATCTGTATAAAGTTTCTATGCCTACTCTTGTAATCCAATTAGAAAGCTTTTAGTTGGCTAGTCGTTTTGGTAATCGCATTGTGATCATTAACCATTTCAAGAAAGAAAGAAAAAAAAAAGAGTTTCGATTGGTTGAGCGTTTGACAAGTCTAATTAAAAATTTAAAGAATTTATACTTTAAAATTTAACTAAAGTGTTAAATGAGTTGAAATTTCATATTATTACGTAGCGTTAAATATCAACAATCAATACGTAGCGTTAAAGTGTCAACTAAAGTTTATGCCTGATGAAATGATTAGACCATATAGTTGTTTAGATGTACTTAAATTTCTATAACTAGTAAACGAAATCATTTGTTGGGTAAAGCCAAACCTAACCGTGCATGAATTACAGAAGATTCAAATCAATTTAACTATGTATGGTGTCCAAATTAATTTAACTATATCGTGCAACTGACCTTTATTAGGCAGTCAAGTACTACTTTCAATACTTATGAAAAAAAAAAGGTACTACTTTCAATTGATTGTTACAATTGGCTATTACTACTAACTATTATAAACTTTCTAGTCCGTTCAATAATGTCATAATTGTCAAATTATTCGATCTCTCATAACCTACCTTGGAAAAGTCTATTTGCATTGTGGAAGTTTTAGGATTTACATAAGTTGAAGGATATATGTGAAAGATAAATTAATCTAAATTATTTAACATAAGTCAGTTCATATAAACATTTATAAGAGAAAAAGTAAAAGTAGCAGATACTTATCAATTAAGAGGGGAAAATATCATTAATATTCAAATTCAAAAATTAGAACCCGATTTTGAAAATGAAATCAAACTATGAGTTTTCTTTACACATAAATGGTGATGCATATCATGTTAGAAATATGCATGGGTAGGGTATCTATAGGATATAATAATATTCGTATTCTATTCATAATTGTATGTGTAAAAAAATCATTACTTATCTTTTGTCGCATGATATGATATACGTTTATTCGTAGGGTATCATTTACCATATTGTATAAATAAATTTAGTTAACCTAAAACATAAAAAATAATAATATGTTAAAAAATTAAGATATTAGTCAGAAAAATATAATACAAAAGTCTGAAATTCATATATGAATATTTTTATACATACAAAAAATCCAATAAAAACATATTTCATGAACTATTACATTTGATCCGTCATTACATTAATCATTTTCTTATATTTTCAAATTCTTTTCAAAGTAAATTGATTAATATAAATAATATTATTTAATATTTCTACAGGTACCAAATGATAACATGTAACTAGATATGGAAGTAAAATAATTATTATCTAGTAACACTTAGAAATTATATCAATGTAGAGTTATACTTTAGTAGAAATGTGTATAGTAGTGATATATTATATATCTATTTATTAGATATACAAGATATCATATTATATAAATGCGGCTACGGGTATGAATGATGGATGCCGGTACGAATGATGGGTGTATGTACGAATTTTACCAGTAGATATAAATATGAGTATGAATACGAGTAGAATATGTTTAAACGTTACACGTACTCGCTCAGTAAAATTTTGATACAAATCGTATTTGTACCCATATTCGGGTAATACCCGTATTGACTGAAAATAAATAGAATCGATCCTCAATCAGCATGGTACCAATTTTCATCCCTAGCGTATATTATTTGGAATAATCAACCTACAATTCCTGTTACAGGATCAAGGTACAATACCATGTGGCATACATTCAAACTTTTAGACAAATAGCATGACTTGTCTCAGTAGATAACGAAAATTTCTATTTTTATGTTGACGGTTGGTTAGTTTTTATCCAAAAATTAAAAGTTGCGATATATCATATAGTAGTATTTTAAAAGAATTAATTCAATTTTTTTATAATAATTAAGAATTTCAAATTATTTTTACTTATTAAAACTAGCATTGACAGCAAGATATATTTTTTTTTCTTGCTGATTTAATCAAATTCATGGACTTTCACTCAAACAATACAGAAGGTCGTTTACTCTCACTCTAATCAACAAATAATCCTGTTTAGTCTGATTGGGATTGAAACTTAATTTAGTTCTTCATTATTATAACATGCAAAAACCTATGCCGACTATATATACTATAATATATAGTAGATTCATGTACAAGAATAAATTAATTTCCACGTCAGCGATGCCAACTTTAGACATTCTCTAAATCAAGTTGGATTATTACAGGAACTACATGTATCTCCCATAGTATTGTATCCTTCGATTGGTTAAGTAGAGGGAATTGGTAAAAGTCAAACTAACCCTCTGTTTATCAAGTCAAAACATTCCAAATATAATATCAATTGAGAGCGACCACTTAATATTATACATTATTGGATCCTCACTTGAGTAAAAATATTCTAAAAATTCTTAAAAATAAGCATATTTTTCTGAACAATTACATTATGAAAAGTTTTAATTTTGATTGCAATGACAAAAATAAATGTTGATTTAGAGCCTAATTAATGATTTAATATATTTAATTTTGACATGCTATTTTATCTACTCTCATTGAGAATTGAAATTATGACTCGTTAGCACTGCAGTTGACTATAATATCCATAAACTACAAGTCCATTGTTTGAATCATATAATTTAAAATTTTAAAATAATGATGATGATGATGATCGTTTACGGATACCTACTATGCATACAAGTAGATGGTAAGAATCAAAACTTAATTTGCATGTATAGTTCCCTTGCAGAAGCTGTCATGGTGAATCATGCTGCCCACTTAAAAAGAATAAAGGTCTATTCCTGAAACCATCCTACTTTTGATCAAATGGGTAATATACTTCGTCCTAAAAAAGGTGTCGTATGCATAAGAAAATGTCAATAACGCGTTTCATACTCTCAACATATGTCAAATCAAACACAAATATATACAAAGTCAAGCTTAGCTATGATAATTTAACTTATTTTGCTCTGTTAATAATTATTAAGAGGTTGCTAATAATTTAACAATTCTTCCTCATCTAAAAACATATACCAATTAAAAATTTACCAAGAAAATAGTGCAAAATAAACAAGGACAAAAAGTTAGAACGTTGCACAATACAATTCCATCATGATCACAACCGTCATGCAACTCACTTCTATATAAACCGACCAATTTAGACATCCCCCTCACACTCAATCCTCAAAACCCATAAACCCTAATCAATCCCATCTTACATTTTTCTTCCAAATAATCTACATTTTTTTCATTGAAAGTCAATTGATGGGGCTTCGAGTTCTTCTTCTGCTTTTGCTTGCATTTACCCCAACCATTTTAGGGTATAGTCCTGCAGACATAAAAAAATGGTGTAGCAAAACCCCAAACCCCATACCATGTGAGTACTTTCTAAGCACAGACAAATCAAAGACTCCAATCAAAAGTGAGTCTGATTTTTACAAAATTTCAACTCACCTAGCCCTAGCTCGCGCCTTCCGTGCCTATTCCCACACCACCACACTTGGCACTAAGTGTAGAAATGAGAAGGAAAAGGCTGCTTGGGAAGATTGCGTTAAACTCTATGAATACACCATCTTGTGGCTTAACCAAACCACAACTGCTAAGTGCACTAAATATGAAGCACAAACATGGCTTAGCACTGCCCTTACTAATCTTGACACTTGTCGCTCTGGGTTTATGGAACTCGGGGTGCAAGATTATGTTTTCCCCTTAATGTCAAACAATGTTTCTAAATTGATTTGCAACACTTTGGCTGTCAACAACTTACCATATAGTCAACCTACATACAAAGATGGCTTCCCTGCGTGGGTTAAGCCGGGAGACCGGAAATTGTTGCAATCATCTACGCCTTCAGCAAATATTGTGGTGGCGAAAGACGGTTCTGGGAACTATAAGACAGTCCAGGAAGCCATATCAGCTGCATCAAATAGGTCAGGAACTGGAAGGTATGTGATATACATCAAGGCAGGTGTATACAGTGAAAATATTGAAATAGGGACCAAATTAAAGAATATTATGTTGGTTGGGGACGGTATTGGAAAAAACCATTATCACAGGGAGCAAAAGTGTTGGAGGAGGTACCACAACTTTCAGATCGGCCACCGTTGGTGAGTACATTCTTAACTTTTTTTGATAAATGAGTAACTTCTTAATTATTAATTAACTATTTACTGCTTCATCAAAATTGCAAATCATGTTTCGGATTATTTTGGAAAAAAGAACTACAATTTCACATATAAAAATTGTTAACTACTACACGAGTTTTGCACGTCTTCATATCAAGTTTATTGATTATGTGAGCACAAAATCAATCAAAAATGAGTTTTAATTTATTTGTTTTAGTTTAAAATAATAAGGTTCGAATACATGTGAAATTATGCGGCCCATAATGATAAGAAACAAAGTCTATATTTCGGACATAAACTATATTTTTCGAAAAAATGAATTTGATTCTTCGACCAGTTATAACACTAAACAGATTTTTTTTTCGTGTTACTTAATATTAATAAAAAATGAAATTTGCATGCTGCAAGGTGACAAGGCACTGTGCACACGACAAGCTGACATAAATGAAAGAAAAAAAGAATGATCAAGTTGTCTAGAGATAGCCAGTACAATTTTTTTTTTAAATAATTGATTTGCAAGCATAGAATAATAAGCTTTTAGAACTCAATCTGTACAAGTTATTACTTGTGGCCAACCAACATGCAAAGTCTTATTCCTTGATATGTAATTGCCTCATATATAATTAATTATATCAGTAACAAAGTCGATCCTGAGCTAAAGAGTAAAAAAAAAAGGTTAAATTCATAAAAAAAAATGATGAATTTCATATATTCATGATTAAAATTTGGAATTTTTTTCAGCTGTCGTTGGAGATGGTTTTATTGCCCGGGACATAACATTCAGAAACACAGCCGGTCCAAGGAACAATCAAGCAGTGGCACTACGTTCCGGCGCAGATCTCTGTGTTTTACCGATGCAGCTTCGAAGGCTACCAAGACACTCTTTACGTCCATTCACAAAGACAATTCTACAGACAATGTGACATTTACGGCACTGTAGACTTCATATTCGGCAATGCCGCCGCGGTTTTCCAAAACTGCAACATTTACGCCCGCAATCCTCCCAACAGGACCAACACAGTCACTGCTCAAGCAAGAACTGATCCTAACCAAAATACTGGAATTATCTTCCAAAATTGCCGTGTCATGGCCGCGTCCGATTTGAAACCGGTTCTGAGTTCGGTCCGAACGTATCTTGGTAGGCCTTGGAGAGAATATTCCAGGACAGTTTTCATGAAAACTTTCCTGGATAGCTTGATCAACCCTGCTGGTTGGATGGAGTGGGATGGTAATTTTGCTCTTAATACATTGTATTATGGAGAATACATGAACACTGGCCCTGGTTC
>CAODLS012396771.1:0-13204 GCA_948243855.1 Flueggea neowawraea | reverse complement strand
AAATAGCCCACCTCCACTTTTCTTGCCTCCATTTTTATCTTTACCATCTTTTTTTTTGCTATCTTCCTTCCCTTTCCCATTCTTGGTGTCACCTTTCTTTCCATTTTTACCATCCTTCTTGTTGTTGTTGTTGTTGTTGTTGTCACCTTTACCTTTGATTACCATTGGTATCTCAAAATCTCCTCCTCCACAACCACCAACACCACCCTTCTTGCCGCCGACGCCTCCACCGCCTCTCTTGTCAGAATATCCAGGCCCATTTATCATGCCTTGAGGCCCAAACCCACCATGGCCATTACCCATCATAGGCATCATTTTGTTGGGCATCATATGATGATTACTATGTCCATGATGTCCATGACCAAACTCCTCTTCGTCATCAAAATCGTCATCAAACTCATCATCATCATCAAACTCATCATCCTCATCAAACTCATCATCAAAGTCATCATCATCATCATCACTAGCATCAAATTCCTCTTTGTGCAAGTTGAACTTGACACTCTTTTGTTCTTTGTTATTTGGCATCTTTGGTAGATCCGTCATAGACCCTTTAAAATGTTGCATCGGATGTTGCTGTTGCAGTTGACCTTTACCACCTTTTTGAGACTTGTTGTCTTTGCCATCTCCACCTTTGCCACTGTCAATTTGCATGTTCTTGAATTGATTGTTGAGATTGAAACCCTTTTGAGGTCCCCAAAGCTCTGCATGTTTCCCTGATTTCTCAAGCTTTTTAATGAGCTTTGATGGGTCAACATGTCCTGTCACAGTCACCTTCCCTTGCTCTGCATTTACTTGAGCAGAATACACCCCTAAACAAAGACAACACCAATCCAAAAAAGAAACGATTTAAAACAAAAATTGTGATGAAAGTTCAAAAACCAGTTGATAGTTTTGTACTACAATAATTAAAAAAAAAAGGTTTAAAAGTCAGAAATGTTGCTCAAAATGCAAGTGAAAACTTAAATCATGTCAAATGGACTTGAAATTGTTAACTTTCAGTGCTACAAGTTGACATATAAGAAGACAAGTATGAAATAAGAAAACATACCTTCAGTTTTTTGGAGTAGCTTCTTTATTTTCTTCTTGCACCCATCACAGTGACACTGTATATTCACTCTCAGGACATGGGCCTGCCATAGAAAGTAACACCAAAACAACAGAACAAAATAAACCCAGTTACTGAAATGAACGCAATAACAGTTTCAAAAAAGAAAAACTAAATAACTGAACCAAAATTATATATAAAATCACCCCAAGTGTAATACACAAGTACTTCAAAGCTCAAACCACATAACAGAAGTTACAGAGTAAAGCCTAACCAGTTAAATAAGCAAGAAACTAAGGGTCAAATTATATAAGAAAGCAAAAAAGGGCAAGAAAGTGGATAGATTAAACAAGTTAATGCCTGCATCTTCATGACTTCTTGTTTGTTCATCTTTTCTTTAAGAAAAAGGATAACTCAAGAACTAGTAAATTGAGGAGGCAAAATGAAGGTTATTGAAACAGAGGAACAGAAAAAGAGCAAAAGAGAAATTAGAGAGACAAAGCAAATGGGAAGTTTGCTTCTGAGGGGAGGAAAAGAAGGACTGCGAAACAGGAAGATTTTTATGCAAGGACGACGAGGCAAAGGCGGTTGGTGGTGGTCATTTAAGACTTATCTTTTTCTACTAGCTAGCTATACAGTCTCTAATGTTTTAGGGTTTATATATATATATATATATATATATATAATTAGAGTCAAAAAGTACACCTACTTTATTTTTAATATTTTTATGAGAAAAATAAAAAAATAATAAATTAAACACGAATTATAGATGTACATTTTAATCTACCATCTACTTTTACTTCTATCTCTCATATAATTCAATTATCCAAAATAATATTCTTTAATACCCATTAAACCAACAAGTTAGATAAGTTTATAAAATATAGTTATATTTTTGAAGGAGCTCACATAGCAACTTCAGAACAACCCCTTATTAACACATACATTGTATATGAAAAACCTAGAAGAGCTATCTCTATATGACATTTTCTACATCGAAATAGACCTAGACCAAAGGAGTATGTACATGCGTCTCACATGGATCAAAGTCTTCTGTTAGCTACAGAACAGGAACAATTCATCACTTTTGAAGTCTCTCAGTCTTTGATCAACCAATCTCTAAGAAAATGATACACCCACCTGCATTGGGGTGCTATTAGGTTGCTCTTAATGTATAATGGCAGAAAGGGATGTCCAGTATCGGCACGTATGGCGCTCTTTGACTCTCGAGTCGTGGACTATCAACATGCAGTCATTGGTGTTGTCATGACTACGTTGAATGCTAGTAGTGTGATGTTAACTTTCTACCCCAACTTCGTCATGTCTCTAAGAGATCCTAATCTCTCTACGGGTATGAAAGTCCAGATCTAAATTAGACGAGTATCTCATGTGGCTTCATCTCATATAGCTACGTTGCACCAGCAAGTATGTTTCAGGGTGCAAGACCATGCCATAGATCTGAATGGCTTTGGGTCTCCAGATGTTCTCTATGTCTTCTCAAAAACTGCAGAAAAGGTCCCCACTATTATCCAAGCTCCTAAACAGCTGGATACTGAGACCTGGGAGAAGTTGGTCCCTCGCTATTGGCTGACCAATTATGAGAAGATCAGAACGGCTGATAAGCTTGTTCAGTCTCAAGACTACACTTTCCATAAAAGGAAAGATGGAGCAGTGGAAACCATTTTCAAGACCTCTGAAGATACCAGAGAGGATAAGCCTAACACGTCACTGTTTAAGACAGTGGCTATGATTTGTGCAATGCCCACATATAAGAAGATCCATATAGTTTGGTTTGAGCCTGATGGCCATCTAGTCTACACCGACAAGATCGATGGATACTTTATATGGGATGTTGATCCCAAGATGTGTGAAGATGGATGGTCATGTACAGAATATGATTTTCCTGACGATAGAAAAAGAAGAACCAGATCCTCTTGCTGACCATTCCCAAAACATAAAGATAAATATGAAGTTTTCTCTCAATGGGTCGGTATCTCTGAAGATACGAGAAAGAAGAGTGATGAAAGCTCGCTAAAGAGTGGAAGAGACGATTTCCACTATCTGCTTATGATGAAGCTCTTAAAATCCTAAGGCAAGAAGGCATTTGCAAGACAGAGGTTGTTTCCTCTGTGCAAATTCCTACAGTACCTATTGTTTCATGCTTCATGGCATCTTCCTCAAAGCCAACTGAGGAAAGCAGCTATGACAGTGACTACCCTCCTTTAGTTCCACAGACAACGATGACAGTTATCCCTATAAGAACTTTTATTAGGCAAAAGACTGTAAAGCCTGATGGGTCTATAGAACCTTTGACAGCCCCTGAGGAGGTACTTAACTAGCAAAGCAAGAGTCATCTTGCTCAAAAGAGTCACATGAAGAAGCAGGATAGGAAGCTAGAAAAGATCTCCAGAGCAGTAAAGCAGAATGACGAAGAGATTAAAACAGTGGCCTCCACTGTTGAGAGAATTACGAAAGACCTCCAAAAAAGACTGATGACGCTAGAAAGTTCCATGCACGATACAATTGCTGCAAAGCAATTTGATGCTGAGTTTGAGTCTCTTGATGACAAGATAAGAAGATTGAAGAAAGAAATTCAGAGCATGGGAGAGTTTTCTGTTTCTTCTCCACGAAGAATAGAAAGACCTACTTTCTCTAGTTCCTCATACTTAAGAAGCAATTCACCACCTCTTGAAAGATTCATGGCCTCAGCCAGAAGAAACGCCATCCCACTGATCTTTACAACTTTTGTAGAGTATGACAAAGAAAAAAGACGACGGGAATAATCCAAGAAAAAGAGGAAGAACAAAGAAAGAGAAAAAAAACCTCTGGAGTTTTAACGTCTAAGAAGGAAGGAAGAGAAAAGGCATCCTCTATGATGGCTTCTCATTTTCAAGATTCTCAGGATCCTTATGATAGCTATCAAGATCAAGATTTTGGTTATTTGCAATACCTGTAACAAAGACCAAACCCTGAAGAATATGAAGGATTAACAGAATCATTTGTTCAAGCAAAATCAAAAAGTTCAGGGGATGATTCAATTTAAGTTGAAGAAGAAATCCCTACAGCATCTGAACCATCTAATGAGGACACATCATCAGCTACATCAACGTCAGAGCTCTCGTCTGAGTCTGAACATTATGCTGATATATCCACATCCTCATGTCCACTCAACAATAGGGAGAAATGTCTAGGACTTCTCCGTTATCAGGACAAGAAGAAGGCTCATCTAATTATCTTGAGCATATGGTTTCAAACAGAAATCTTCAACCCTTAAATGTCCCAGCACAACCAAGAGGAGGACCTTGGTTTACATTTGATGGCATACCAGTTTCGAAAAGAAGAGAAAGAATGCTTGAGATCAACGCTTGGGCTAATTTGCAGAGAGCTAAGCCTGGCTATATAATTGAAGATATTCTTAGAGAATTTGCATCCAGGTTTATTGGCACACTGAGAGACTGGTTCACTACAATGGGAGTTGCTAAATAGTTAATCTTTATAGGAGTTTCAATTGAGGATGCTCTTGGAATGATCCACCAGGAGTTCATTGGACACACCAGAGTCTATGGAAAACGAAGAGAAACTGATTATTTCAAAATGAAATGTTGTTCATTACAAGAGAAAGACTTGAATCTCCATTACAAAAGAATGACTGATATTTATTATCAGTTGGTGGGTTACAACAATAGTGATCTGAAACAAGTCTTTATTGCTTCGTTTCCAGAAGAGTTACAATTGGAACTTACAAAGTTACTTGCAGCTTCACAGAGAGATATTGGGCAACACAACTTAGGAGAACTTTATCAGTATGTAGAACAGACGGTGGCTAGCATGTGTGAGAAAAAGAAGTTATTTGATGCTTTCTCTCGCAATAGTCAAATGAAGAAACTATGTTCCAAATCCCATCTGCAGATCAAATGTAAAGAAAAAGATTGTGACTACAGAACCAGCAAGAAGAAAAAGCACTAGAAGAAATTCCTTAAGTCTTCCAGGTCATCAAAATATAGGCCCTCTAGACGAAGAAGAAAGGGCTACAGGAATTGGAATAAGGAGCGGAGTTTCAAAGCCTTCAGAAGAAAGACCACTTCTAAGAAGTCAACACAGTGCTTTATTTGTGGTAAAAAAAGACACTATGCACGTAATTGTCCTAACAAGGAGAAATCCGCTAAGCTGATTAAACAGGTGATGAAGATTGCACCATTCAAACAAGACGAAGATCTTGAATCTATTTTCTCTGAGAAAGGAAGCGAGGTGGACCCACAAGAAACATTATTTACTATGTTGTGCTCTGATTTAGAAACAGAGTCTTCTGATAGTTCTGTTTCATCAGAGTATTATCAGGTGTTTAAGGCTACACCTAGTCCATCCACACAGCGGTTCGATGTTCCACACGTGGAAGTAGAAATCCCCCAATCAAAGTATGACATTCCAGTCAAAGCAATAGGATTTCTTGACTTAGGAGCTGCTCGAACCATGATCAATCACAAAGTCCTTCTAGGAGCATGGAAGGAGGAACGAAATCACTTTGTTGCTGCAAGTGAAAAGGTTTTCTCTATGGAGTTTACTACGCAATAGAAGATCGGGATAAAACTATTCCCAGGATTTGTGATTTGGACTCACACTATTGGCACACAGCTCACGGAAAATGATGTGCTAATCGGGTTCGATGTGATTAGCAAGTTGAAGAAGCTGACAATTGGAGCAGAATGAGTCTATTACAAAAGACATTTCAAACCATACTCTATGGTACAGTCTTTGTATAGTCTCACACCTACAGTCTTAGAAGAATATCCATTGATGGCAAAATACTCTCACTTGTTCTCTGAGAGTCATGCAAGCTTCCCATATCCTAAACTACTATGGAAGAATTCAGATTTCTTTATCAGACTTCCATTCAAAAAGAATGAAGACGTCAATTCTACCAAAGCCACTCATCCAAGAATGACGCCCTCTAACCTCGTCTTAGCAAAGGAAGAATGTCTACAGCTACTCCAACAAGTCATCATTGAGCCTACTACCAGTGATTGGGCTTATCAAGCCTTTTATGTCAACAAACGGAGTGAGCAAGTCAGGGGAAAGAAAAGGCTTGTCATTGACTACAAGCCTCATAATATTTTCTTAAGGGATGATAAGTTCCCTTTGCCAAAGATCCAATCCTTACAAGTCCATCTTCAGAAAGCCAAAGCGTTTTCTAAGTTTGATCTTATAGCAGGCTTTTGGCAGCTTGGAGTCCATCCAGATGATATGGCTAAAACGACATTCTGTATACTTATGGAATCATGCTATCCAAGAAGAAGAGCATTCTAATCCAGCCCAAGATTGAGTTTTTGGGCTCTACGTTTGAGAACGAACACTTTGAAATTGGACCTCATATTGCTGAAGGACTTGAACACTTTCTAGAAAAAGATCTTACAAGAAAAGAAATTTAGTCTTTTCTTAGAATAATCAATTATGTAAGACAGTTCTTTCCACAGGTGGCACAGTATACCAACCAACTGTCTAAAATATTAAAGAAAAATGCCCCACCTTAGGGATCAGATCAGACAATAGTTGTCCAACAATTGAAGCAATTATGTAAGAAGCCACCAGCTTTAAAGATTTTTGGTGATGGGAAAAGGGTCCTACAAACTAATGTCAGCAATGAATTTTGGGGAGCAGTCTTACTGGAAGAAGACAAAAATGGAAATAAAAAATACTGTGACCATATTATTGGTCAATTCTCTGAAATAGAGAAACACTACTCCAATAGTCTCAAGGAAATTTTGACAGTAGATTATGGAATTAAGCACTTTGGATTCCATCTATCAAGACCAAAGAGAAAGCTTCCAGAGCAGATGAGAATTGAGAACAGGAAGAAAAGGTCAAAAAAAAAAAAATTCATGTTATCACACCAAGGGGTACGATTCCATTAATTCTCATGGCAGGTCCCAATTTTTCGTCAGGGCCATTCTACAATGTCGTCATGATTAAAAGAGATTACCCACCAGGCCTTAAAGATGATGAGACTCCTAAGCAAATTGATTTATTTGCTAGGTCCCATATAGTGCATTTCAGGACACGTCTACTTGAAGTGTATTTCACTAGTCTCATACCGAGATACTACGTCTTCGACCCCCCTTATGTCTTCCTCACCAAGTCATTTCTCATGGCTACTTCCTTCACTGAATATTTCTTATGGTTCCTATGGTAACAAGATTGCCATTGAATTTGTTGCTCAGGACATTCTGAATCATCTCAATGATGATAATCAGAACAGATCACTACTATGGACTTTCTTAGAGTGATTTGATGATATCATTGTTTGGAGTAGGAGACTGCGCACCACTATTGACAATGAAGCTACCTTAGGACGTGGCAACCAACATCAACAGATGTCTATATTTTTCATAGACCTTATTTCAGACACAACCAAGGTTTTCTCTGGACACAGAAAATTAATTACAGTTTGGGTACTTTTTACCCATCTGTGAGAGGAAACCCATTGATGAGAGAATAATTAATGGAACACTTGTGTTTCATTAATAACTCACACTTGCCACTACCAACAAGGTTTGCAAGTTTACAGTCTCGACCAATTGAGGTCATCATAACTCCTACTACAGTCTTAATGCAGCCATCCACCCTTGGAGTTTTTTAAGGTCCTTACGAACCAGAGCTACCAGTGCATAATACAGTCACAGAAGAATTAGAAAGTGTTGCTCATGTCTAGGCACCACCAGGATTTGACAAGTACAGAGATCCTCCGAGGAACAACAATGACTCTTCTTCTGAATAAGAGTATCCATGGCTATACAATAATTGTAGTCCATATTATCATCGACTTCCAAAAAGCAAATGAACATGGAAAAAAGTAGGAAGGCCCCTATCTCCACCAAATGACTAAAGCAGAAGATTCTCGATGGATAAGTGTGTGATGCTCTGCCTCAATATGATGTCGTGTCAACTTTTGGCTATGTGATGTCACATCTACTTTCTACTAATTTATGTTAGTGGAGTCACATGTGGTTGTTTGCCACATGATAAAAGTAGTATGTCATTTAGTATTACGTGTTATGTCATGTTGTGTCGGCCAACTATTATGGTCAAGTCAGTTGTATTATTAAAGGAATATGATTCCTTTTTCTTTTTCTTTGTCGACCATCATAAATATGGCCTCTTTTGTTTGTTTGTAACCACTGAAGTTTATATAAGACTTCGTTTGATGAATAACAAGGCAGAAGCAAATTTAGTCCAAAGCTCAGACTTCTCTCTATGGCTTTCTAAGTTTTCTTTCTATTATTTTTTGAAATCCGATGAATAATTGAGGGAGGAAATTGGGGTGTGTTAGATGACAACGATTTTATAGATCTGGTCATTACTGTGCATTGACTCCAAAAGACAAAGTACACAAGTAAGTCGCAAGGAGTGCGCCACAGTAGAACGGTGAGGAGTATTGCATAGTAAGGTAATCAGCTCCTGTATTTTTCAGAAAGGAAAAAGAAAAAAAAAACTTTTGTTTTTGAAGAAAGAGAGGGCCGACTATCTCAGAAGAGGCAAGGTATCATTGATAAATAGCTTCTTATACAAGTTTATGTCACGATCCGTTAGTTGTGACCATGTATGATGCGCGAGATGCTTCTTGTGAGTTAAAATTGCGGGACGCAGGGCAATAGAAGGTGTGAGTACGTGCATCAGGTGTTGCGTCTATCTTAAGTTATGTATGCCAACCCAATTAAGTTTGGGGAGCTTTTCGCTGGTCTATAATTTGACTATGACGGATGAGCGTACCATCCTGGGCACAACACTGATCGGGAGCTATCTCCGCTCCTCTGATGAGCCCACAGGAGAGCGAAATCAGTGAGCATCGAGACTGAATATAATATATATTAATAAATAAACAAATAAATCATGTTTGTTTTTAAGTAGAAATGATAGTCTTGATAGATTATTATGTAGGTGGTGTGGTGGGGTTTGAATTGAGACTGTACAGTCAGTACATGGGGGTTGTGCCAAACTTTTGATCTGCAGATGAGTTTACACTTCATTTTCATATAATACTGCAATCTTTTTTGCTGCTGGTGGGGATTATATTATCAGAAAGTCTTTTTCATTACAATTTTTCAAGCACCAAACTTACTGCTGTTAAGAGAGTAAAAAGTAGTAGATATGGTCCTGCAACAATGACTTCAACATAGGTTCTTGCAAGATTTTGTTTGGCGTTCCTTTATGGCATAGATTACCTCTCAGTCTCATCACTCACTATTCAAAAAAAAAAGCCAAGAAATGATTACCTCATTACTATCAGTGTCACGACCCATTCTCGGGACCTGTGACCGGTGTACGAGGTGAATCGACTATGAGAGCCCGGTTCATCCCGCACAAGCCTCCATGTACAAAACTATTACCCAAAATCATATTTAATGAAATATGATAAAAACCAATTAAAGGTTTAAACATAATTTATTAAAACAAAACATAATATAAATTTGTGCAGAAATAATTTCAAATTAAACATTTGAAATACCAAATACAATAACAAAAACTAAAACTAAAACAAAACCCACAGAAAACCCGATGTGGATTCTCTACTAATCATACAATGAGGCCCGATCAAAAGAGCATTGACCGCAATATCAGGATACCTCACTGAGCATCAAATGCCAATGAACATAATCCACAAGAGTTACCTGCAAGATGATAATAACAAGGTCAAAGCAAACAAAGAAAATGGGTCAACCCAGTGAGGGAAAACACTTTAGATTGCCTCATACATGCCTCACAAAGAGTGTTTTGAAAACAGTTCGAAAATACCACATGCAAATATAGTCAACATATAAATATATGTATACACGCTATACCATAATAGCCTTTCGAAAATCATTTTGAAATTGTTCGCAATCAAAGCAAACAACATATACGAAATCATTCATGAGTTTATCAAAAACTTTCATGAAAATTTCTAAAATCTTTCAAACCAATGCGATTTCAATAACAAAGCAAAACGTTTCCCAAAAACGTTTTATCATATCATGATTTTCAAACTAAAACCTTTTTAAGGTTATGCCAAAAATCCAGAGTAAATGTCAAAACCCTTTCAAACCTTGATTGAAAGTTTAGTATTTTCAAAACCTTTCTAACTTTACTAGAAATTCCAAATCAAAGTTTGCCTTGTAAGTATCATAATACTAATAGTATTTTTTTCAAAATCATATCTCATCGGTGTGATATTAGCCTATACTCAACATGCAGATGTGAGATTCGCTTAGACTCAACTCATGAGGTTTGCCCCCACCATCGCCATTAGTTGAGGTTTGCCCTACCACCGTTAAAAATCAAAACGTATTTCATAAATACGTGAGACAAACCATATATCACAGATCCGGGGCCAAAACAAACGTGATGTGGACTCTGCCACCAATCATTAGACATAACAAACGTGATGTGGACTCTGCCACCAACCACGAAAAGTGTGGACCAACCATAGTGTGATGAGGACCTGCCTCTATCAATATCAAACCATGTGTCTCTTCAGGCAACATGGTTACCGACACTCTTGGTAGCTGGTTTATCTCATTCATTGGTATACCAAGGGCTAACTTTGCTAGAAATTCCAAATCAAAGTTTGCCTTGTAAGTATCATAATACTAATAGTATTATTTTCAAAATCATATCTCATCGGTGTGAGATTAGCCTATACTCAACATGCAGATGTGGGATTCGCCTAGACTCAACTCATGAGGTTTGCCCTACCACCGTTAAAAATCAAAATGTATTCCATAAATACGTGAGTCAAACCATATATCACAGATCCGGGGCCAAAACAAACGTGATATGGACTCTGCCACCAATCACTAGACATAACAAACGTGATGTGGACTCTGCCACCAACCACGAAAAGTGTGGACCAACCACAGTGTGATGAGGACCCGCCTCTATCAATATCAAATCATGTGTCTCTTCAGGCAACATGGTTAACGACACTCCTTGTAGCTGGTTTGTCTCATTCATTGGTATACCAAGGGCTACATGCCTCGTAGTAGAGGTGTCTCGTCTCCAAAATATATATATAGTATATATTTAAATCAAATAACAAACGGTCCTGGGACTGGGTATATCAAAACCAATCACAAACGGTCATACGACTGGGTTTATCAAAAACCAAAGGATATATAAGACACGAATTATATATCGAGTTCCAAAACATACTTTCATAAAAGTATAGTTTTCAAAATATTTATCAAATTCATAATGGCATAATTTGCAAAACTAAGCATGCAAACAATCAATCGTTTACCAAAAATGAATTTCAGTATTCATTTCTGAAATATACCAAAAATATAATATAATCAAATTATATTATTTCAAAAACAATTCATCTTTCTTCGAAGCGCAAAATCTTTCAAAACAGAGTACAACTACTCTTTTTTCAAAATCCAAATGGTTTCCTAAAAACCATTCAATAACAAACAAGTCCTCACATAGACCAGATTTTAGGATTTCCAATCCTTTAATTTTTTTGGTTTCATGCTAAGATGATAGCACAACAAAAACGTATAATTGGAAGAGACACAACCTATGTGTCTGAAGCTGCAATCCACTCACCTAGATGCCGAGCTTTCAAACTCTGAATCATTGACCACCGGTCGATGGCTGGTCGTCTCGGAAACTGAACCGAGCTGAAACACAATATTTTACAAACAAATCAATACGGTGATTGTGACAAAACAGAACATGCATGAAATGCGAATGCAGACTCAGACGCTATCAGCGTCAAAAATCCTATTTCGATCGAAGATCTAACACTCACAGCCCAAAAATCAAAATCCATGTAAAATTATAATTTGGTCCCCAACTTTTTATAAAAATACATTTTAGTCCCCGAACCTCATAAAATTACAAACTAGTTCCTCGAGTTCGAGAATATGCAAACGACTATTCTAAATAGTCAGATTCCTCAAACGAGCTCCCGAACTCTCCGAATTTATAATTTTAACTAATTTCCTCAAATTTACTAAATTACACCTAAATTCTCAAATTTTACAAATATAGTCCAAACTTTCTAAAATTACAAATCTAACTCTCAAGTTTCTCAAATTACAATTTCAGATATCAACTTTTCAATATTACAAAAATAATAGTCTCAAAATTTTATTCTCAAAACTACCAAACTTTCGATTTGGCCGACAAAAATCGAAACCAATATACCTATGGGTTCATCTAAATATTAAGAACATTAATCCATCAACAATTTCCCCAAACAAACAACAAAATCGTCACAAATTGGTTAAACCCGAATCTAACCCTAGCCATGTCAATAACTCATAATTTCTTCTGATTTCAAGCTAGATTTATGTTAATCTAACCTCCAACAATCATAATTTAACAACCTACAACATTCATTTCAACATAATCATGTAAAATTCGAAAACCATTTCATTTTTGGCCTAAAAACCATTTCAAAAATTAAATGCATGAAATGGATGAAAGGAAGAGATTAGAACTGAAATCTTACCTCCAGATATGTGTAGGAACATTGGGCAAGCAATGAGGTAGCGAGAGGATCGATCTGAAGGTGATACGGAGTGAAAAATGAAAATGACGGATGAAATGGTCGGAGTTCGGATATATATAGAAAATGGAATCTTACGTACGTGAATCTAAGGTTAAAGTACATTAGGAGGACCTCACGTACGTTAGGATCAAAGTCACGTACGTTAACAAGTCAAAAATCATGTTCTGAAATTGAAAATCCCGACCTCACGTACGTCACTTTTCATCTCACGTACGTTAATCATCATGGAAACCCAGCACACGTACGTCAATCGTTGAAAACAAGTATTTTGCAAAAACAGTGCCTTACGTACTTTAGCATAAATCTTACGTACATAAGAGTTCCTTTACGTGCATTATTTGACATATAACGTGCGTAAACTCCCATTTTTAGCACTTTCCGCGTTTTCTCACTTCCGAATACGCGTCAGACCAATCCCGAGGTTTAAAATCATTCTAACTCACATGATTAACATCAATTAACACCTTGAACACTTAACAACATCCAACCTAACATGATTTCATCATAAACATCAAATACCGTCCACTAGTATTCCAAAAGTCATCAATGTCACACTCGAAAACTACAGAGATTATAATTGGAAAGTACGAGATATTACAATCAGATTC
>CAODLS012396746.1:0-12087 GCA_948243855.1 Flueggea neowawraea | reverse complement strand
ATGGAAGATTTTCCCATCAACTCGGTTAGAGATTTCGGGTAAGAAGGAACGAAGAACTTGGCGTCACTTTGTAGTATAAACTTGCTTACTTCTGCATCTGTTGACACAATTGTTGGACTTCCAAATATGTGTGACTTGAACACCTTCCCGTACCTAATCAATCAATCATTAAACCTTAATTATACAATAATTACACAATTTAGAGATAACCCATGTAAGAACTTACGTTAACAAAAAAAAAAGAACTTACATGGATCGACGCTTGTTCATGAAGCTTTCGGGTCGGTCGGAGTAGGCACAGGAGACAAAATCGATGGTCTCGCCGATGACAGGCCAACCAAGAGTGCCTAAAGGAAGAACTGAGGTTTTGTAATCCGACGAAGACGATCTAATAACACAACTAAACTTGTATTGATAGTTTTTGTAGTGAATTAACGTTATGAACAACAAGATTATTGGTAGTAATAACAGAATAATCCAAGAAACACCGTCCATTATAATGACAGAGAGACACTTTTTCCAATGTGGTTTATGTTTATTGGTTGGGTTTGGTTTGCTTAAATACTAATAATAATGGTGAGCATAAGAAGTGATTATGAAGGCATTTTTGTTAGGGATGTGTTGAAAAATGTAAGTGCACGCGTGGGGATGGAAAGTGAGAGGAGAGGGTTGGGTTGAGTTGTGTATATATTATTTTGATAAGTAGGGTTGGGTTGTGCATATAAGTTGAGAAAGAATATATGTCTTGGGAGATACATGGATTGGTACTCACACTTGCATTTAATACAACTACAAAATAAAAATGTTAATAATGAGCATGCATCGCATCGCAGTTTATTATCAAGTAGTTGGCTTTAGATGGGTCGGCCCATGTTCCGCTCACCCAACCAAACCATTTTCCCCATTAGTAATTTTCATAAGGACTACTAATTAAGTAGTAGTAATTATTAGTTAGATGATTTTTCCTTCTTACTTGAATTAACAACTTTATCAAGTCTGAAAGAATTGTATACCGGTTAACTAATAAATAATATAATAAATAAGTTCGACTTACTAATCTCGATTCCAGCGGAAGCTAGCAGTGGAGCAGGACCAGTTCTATGTTGGTCTTGCGAGCAAACCACGGTTGAAATATCAATGGGAATACCCGGCTGTTTCACAGTTTAGATACTACACGTGATCTGTGCATGACTCGGGACAGGAGGCCGAACCTCGCTCTCCCAGTGGAGAGCTCTCTCTCTTCCTCTTTTTGAGGTGTATTTGTGTGTTTGAAGGAAGGAAGGAAGGAACAAAGCTCCTTATATAGCCTTCTAAATGGGCTCATGGGTCTAACGGGTCTTATGGACCTATTTTCATTTTCAACTCAGTTGGACTTACTAATTGGCCTCGATTCATCGTCCCGGTTCACATATTGACTAATTGAGTTTGCTTCTCCTCAATTGGGTTTTTCAATTGGTGTCAGTCCACGGTCTTAGTTCATACCTCGACTGATCGAGTTCAGTTCACCCGTCATAAGCAAACCACTTTTTCCAACAAAGTCCTTTACGTTATACATGAATACAAGATTAAATAAGAGTAATTAAGAGGAAGGGAAAGGATTGGTGGGGAAACTTCAGTTTCTCTTAGTTTGACAAGATTTTTTTTTAAGAAGAACGGAGATACCGCTCATTTTAATTCTCCACACAGTAGTTAAGTTTTTATTCAACACTAAATCGGGGTGGAATGGGAGTGTCAAATAATTTAAATATTTTTTTAGTCTCCTCATCATTCATTTCTTCTAAAAATATGTTCTTTCTCTTTTTTTTTTTTATTTGCCATTCAAGAAGAGATTAAACTATTTCTCATCCCATCTAAGTTAGAGAACGTTTGTTTTAAGAAAAAAAAAATAACATATTACAATCCATTATTAAAAGGATGTGCAATTATCTATTTTTTCACTATACAATCTACTTAATCTACCAAAATCTAAACAATTTATCTAAAAATACCCTCCTAAATATTAATTGTAATTATTTGAACTAGATCAGTCTTTAACATTTCTTAGCACTTTGCTCATTGTAAATTAAAAATTTATGATATTCAAAGGGTGAAATTCGTAGCAGTCCCCAAGTTTTAGTATATTGTTCATCTCAGTCCCACTAGTTCTAAAATAATAGCTCCAGTCCTTGACCCCAACTTTCGTCAATTAAGTCTAACAGACACATAAGATTTGCTTGTGTGACAACACACACCATAAAAAATATAATTTTTATGACGAAATTACCATTTGCCCTCACTTTCTTGCCAACCAAACACCTAAAATCACCTCTGTGTTTTGTCCCTCTCTCTTTCTAAGCCTTTCCTTCCCTCTCTTAACGGTTGTCTCTATCTTAAGCGATGCATCACAATTTCTCTACCACTTTCAACCTTTGAAATCAAAACTCAATAAACAGAAAATCAAAATTGCAGACAAAACAATCGATATTCACTATGAAATCAAAACCATATAATCTTTACATTTTTTGCAGACAAAATAATCCAAATTGATTGCAAAATCCAAGCCGAGAAAACAAAGCAGGGCTCATCCATCTCTGTGGCTAGAAAATCCATAAACCACCAATTCCCAACCTCCTCTAACTTGGTTTCTTGAACCTAATTCTCTCTCACTATCTCCTCCCAAACCACCTCTATGTTCTATGTTATGCAAAAGAGATCAGTACTTTGAACTCAACCTTCACAACTCCTCTTCTATTGACATTCTCCAAATTTCAATAAGAGCAAAACAAAAGAGAAGAATATTTTTTGTGAGAAACAAACAAAACCCATTTGGAGGTTTTGGAGCTCTACGTTGGTATGTGTTAACACGTTTGTGTTTTGTTTTCTCCCACAAGTTTAATGCATCTCACACATTCCATCCTACTTTGCCATACGGAAACAGAAAAGGGGAGCCAGAACTTACCCATTCCATCCTCATTTGTTGCACCGCCATGTCGCCTAAAGAAAGGAGTCGCGCAGCCGCCGCAGCTACAGAGTAAACTCTCGTTTTTTTTTTTCTGATAGATTAATGTAAATCGTTAAATTCAAAACCTAGTTTTATTAAAGTGGAGAGAGAGAGATGTCAATGAAGGCTTTGTGGGTTTGATGAGGCTTTACGAGAGAGGAGGGGATTGGTAGTTGATGGAATTGAAGTAAGAGAGAGAGAGAGACGGTGACGATGGCGACGCAAGTTGTGGAACTCGAACCCGAAATTGACGGACCGAAGCACAGAGAGGCAAAAACAGATTCGTCAAGCTTGAACCAGCCAGAGATGGAGACGAAAGAGGGAAAGGGAACTAGAGAGAGAGAGAGCGACATTTTGAAGGAAGAAGAAAAAGAACGAATAGATTTGTGAGTGGTGGTTTAGGTTTTGTGGTTTGAGTTTTGTGGTTAGGTTAGGTTGTGGTTTTTGAGTTAGAGAGAAAGAGTGTGGTTTTTTTGGTTTTCAAGTTAGGTTGTGGTTTTGGGTTAAAGGAGAGAGCATGTGGTTTTGTGTTGGGTTAGGGATTGATTATTAAAGTGGTTGGTTTGGTTTGTTTTAGTTTAAGTTTGAGGGTAAATTTGTTTTTTTGTCTTTTCTGTTAAAAAACATTATCGGAGTTAAGAGCGATGGACCGAAGCGGCTATTTTAAAACTAATAGGGACAGGGATGAACAATACACCAAAAGTTGAGGACCGCCATGAATTTTGCCCATAGTAAAAAATAAAAGGAGATTTTGTTTCTTATACTCTAAATATGTTCAAACAAACAACAATAAAAAGATTATATTTAAGAAATGAATTAGGCGATGTTGAAGAGTGTATGCATTTCATTCATGTATTGAAAACACAAAGGGTATATAGTTCAATTCATTGCCAAGCACGCTAACCAAAATGCTAGTTTACACATATACATGCATGTTCTGTGTGTGTGTGTGTTTTGTTCAAAGTTTTATTGATGTGGTCAACTAGCATGCATTGAAGAAATTATGAGTATTGATGACATGATATTAGTATACAAGTACTATAAACAAATTAATAGGTTAATCATTAATAGTATAGTTCTTCTCCGACATTAAAAACTTAAGGAAAACTAATTAAGAGAGATATTCTTAGGGTTTGCTTGGTTCAACTTCCCGGAAAGTCAATTTCTGAGAAATCATTTCTTAGGAAGTGACTTCCCAAAAGTAAACTACAAATTTGTTTGGTTGCAATTTTAATTTTCTAGAAAATATAACTTATTGTGTTTGGTTAAAAATTGTACTTACGAGAAAGTTAGTTGGAAAAGTCAATAATACTCTTACTATTATTAAATTTAAATTAATGATACAAATAAATAAATAAATCTATCCCCAGTGAGCATTAAAACTATAGTTAATGGTTCATACAAATTTATAATGAAGATAATTTTTTTTAATTTAAAAAAATATATTTATTTAATTAAATAAATATATTTCATATAAAATATTTTTTGAAACTTTTATAAAAAGTTATCTATATAAATAATGAAAAAAATATTTATGAAATGATTAAAAAATAGAAATTTTAAGTAAATAATATTTTAAGAATATATTCGTAAATATAATTATTTCAACTGAGGAAGTTGAACTTCCTTTCTCTCCGCTCAGGAAGTTATTTCTTGACTTCTCGGGGAATTCTCGAAAAGTTGCACTTCTCCCACCAGCTCACCCCTAACCAAACAAGCCCTTAAAAATTAGTTGAATAAGTGAGGATGATCATAAGTTTTTCCATAAATGTAAAAGAAGAATTCACGGTAGAGATGAAAATATATAGAGACAGATGCACATAGAATAAGAAAATAGATAGAAATAGCCCCCACAAGGTCCATGATTGTATGTTGGCTTTGGAGGGAGTCCCTTAATTTGCAGGTGGCCTCGTGCTTTAATGTGAGAGCCTCAGTAACTCCAAACCCACATTCTTCTTCATCATCATAATCTTCCCTCACTATCCTCTCCTTTTTTGTTTATAAAATATCAAAACTTGAATCTTAGGATTGATAACACATATGTCCAACCACTTAAACTAAGCTCAAGTTGTTATATGCCTCACTTTTGATCATCTACATTTTACCCCTTTTAATTATACAAATGTGAAGCTGCCTCTTGAACCCTTCTTAGCATAATAAATTTTCATACAAACATTAATTAAAGGGTAGCCATTATTGCCCTCACACATGACACACATGTAATGTATTATATACAAGGAAGAATGAAATGGAATAAACTATAAAGCCATATCTTTTGGGGAAAAGCTTATTAATATATCCAACTTTTTTCAAAACCTTCTCTGATCTTTTTGACTACTTAGCAAATAATGTGGAGCTAAAGTGGACCTCTTTCTGGTTGCTAATTGTATAATTATATGATAAACTCCATTCCTTAGCTTTCCCTAAAACCACTTTGTTCAAACTACCTACCTTATGATTGACAATTTTTTTTAATTTAATAAAAATATAATAATTGCATTAGATCTCTCTCAATCTTCCTATTTGTGCTGTTAGTATCATCTGACAATCTTAGTGAATATATTGGATAATATTTCTAAATTAATTAATTTGTGAAAAGTTGGGGAGTTTTTTAGGTGATGTTTTGGAAGAATTTGGACATTATTGATATGGAAGCAGAAGAGAAGTAATTTCGAGGTTGAGAACTAATCTGATAATGTGGTAGTTAAAGTTGGTGTTTTTTCTCTTATTAAATTATTCAATATACATCTTTGGTATTTGATTAATTTGAGTCGTCAAAATTCATATCAGCAACAAAACTAGTTGTATGCGCCAAATGATTGTCGGCTTCTGTGAACTATACTCACCTCTTATTGGTGCTACATTGACAAGGTCAGTGTTTGTGTTGATTGTTCATTTGATCTGATATATTCAATGATGAACACAAGAGTCGAAAAATAAAACACAATAGGAGGTGTGTTGGGTATTATCACTTGCACTTTCTTATTTTCAGGGGGGCAAAGAAAGAAAGAAAAAAGACAACTGGTTGAAGTTGGTTTTTTATGAGGGCATGTTAAATAAGTAGATGCAGATTGGTTGGTTGTGTCCACATCATCTTTGCGAATTGTGAATGGTTTTGACTAGGTCCATCTCACCATGTGAATCTCTTCGACTTAAAAGTTGGAGATAATATGCTTCTTTTCGAATTTCTGGTACTGCTTCTCTCCTCTTTATTCACGCCATTTCAGATTTAGACACTGAAAATTATGTCTTAGCTTCAACACATTCTAATATGACAAAATTGGCAGCAAGGAGGGACTCCCTTGATGTTGCTTCATTCCTTCTCCAACATTATTTTTTTGGTTCATTCATGCAATATGCAACTGCAACCTTCGATTCTTGAGCACTAAAAGCAATCAAAACTCTGTTAATTGACTAGTTAGACATGATTTAGATCTACTTTTAGATTATCACGAATTTTACATTTATTAACTTTTTTTTTTACAATTTTTGTACTTAGACTATGTAGGGGTGTCTTCACTCATTGTTATTAATTAGTCATTAATAAATTTATTTGTCTCATCACCTGTTAGAGAGGTTAATTTAGCTAGATTATCTAGAAATAATGTCATTCATTCTCAAGGTCGGCCTAACTGAGTTAAAACTCGTATGAGTTGATATTTTCAAAAAAAACACCAAAACATTTTTCTATACCAAAAAGTTGTTAATTCAATAGTATGTTAACTCCAAACGAACTTTGCCATCAAAAAATAAAAGTTCAAACACCAAGAAAATTACTTTTTACAAATGAAAGAACTGTTGATATAATAGGCCTCTTTTTACTATAAAAAGTGAAGAAAATAAATAAACTTCTTGAACCTTGAAACCTTTAATCTGTATCACTTAATTATAAATCTGATACATAATTATAAATCTATTAGCTGTTCAACATAAAGTTTTCTTGCATAATATAATTATTCATCACAATGGTGAGAGGAATGTTGCCTCTTAGAATGGAATTTAACCATTGAAGAGAACCCAGTGTTGTGTCGATACAAACCTGCCTGAAGTTTACAGCAGGTACTTTGCAGTGCCTTCACCTATAGCTTACACAATATAATGATGATGTTTTATTAACAGGAAATCTGAAAGTAAGAAGTTGATAAGTTGGCTGCTTAAGAAGATTCCTTCAAATTAGGTCAAGAAAATCACTTTTGAATCAAAACAAGAACAGTAAAAGAAGAAAACACTTCAGATGGGTAAGAGAAAATGGACTTTTTTTTACAAGATTTCATCAGGAAGCAACCATTTTTGAAACAGCAACAATCTGAATTTCATAACGGGTATGAGAAATGTTCATCCACCCAAATTCCAAGTTGTCATAGATGTTTTCATTTAGATACTCGGGATGGATTTTGCTCGGATGAATTGTTTGAGAATTGCTTTCTCTTCATCAAGCCGCTTCTTTTCTTCCACATCTTTCGGTTTGATCTTCCTTTTCTCTTCCAAAATCCACTTAAACAGTTGGCGTTGCTCGTTTTCTGGAATTGGTTCACGCAGTTTCACTGGTCCTGACACTGACATGGGGGGCAATGACGTGGAAGTCTCAGTAGCTGCAGATGTTGAAACTGAAGTAGATGGGACATTACTGGCAACTTCTTCCTCTATGCCTGTGTCCTTTTTCTTGGTTCTAATGAACAAGTATGCTGCATTGATTACATGAAAATCAGACATGAGAATGAAATATCCATACTAAAACTCTATATTATGAAAAAAAAACTAATATAAGCTCAAATCTTGATGGTGGTGTAAACAAAAGGAAAATAGTTAACTGATGCTGCAGTATAAATTAATATAACATCACAGGAATACATCAAAAGGAAAATAGTTGACTGATGCTGCAGTATAAAGTAATCTACTTGAGACGTCAGGAAATGTACACCTCAGGAAATTACTAGAACTGAAACTTCAGCTCTATCTAACAGTTGATGCCAATTTTGGTCCCCATCATAATATGAAACTAAAGAAACGGCTGCCACAATCATGTTATTAAACATGTTTCTCAAACCAGAACTTGTAAAAAGATCTCTGGAATCTATGTACTTTCCGAAGGCATGTGTTTCAAGGGTATACACTAGCCGTGGCAGAAGATAGGAGGGACCATCTGATTTTATAATACTTGAAACCAAAGATATAAGTGTCAATTGGCTGTTGAAGTAAGGATGCATTCGCCGGCCTCCTTTCGGTGACCTTTTTTATGAATAGAGGCTGACATATCTCGCAGATATCATTTTTTCAGGAAAGGAAAAAAGACATCATATTAACAATAAAGTCAATGCTTAGAAAACAAAAAAATGCTTACTCTTTTTTTTTAATAAGATTTGGCATTCAACAAAGTGATAATTAAGCCTGTGTTATGTTTAAATAGGTCAGTTTTTGTCATCATTAGGGGATGCCTAACAAAATAAATTTCAGAAGGCACTAAAAATAATCACAAGCAAAAGCATAAATTCCAGCCGAATTAATCAATAAAGAATGATAAATGCATGGCAAAAGGCTCCAAGCAATTATGTCAGCCTACCAGGGTGCCAAGAAGATAAGTTCCCTTGATCCAGGACATAAAAGGTTAATTAGGTTCTTGAATCTTAAACAAAACAGCAAGTTGAAGTGCCAAGCCAACCCCTCACAATTTCTCAAATATAATAATTCATTATGCAAAGTAAATGGATATAAATATCGAAGTCACTTTTGCACAAACAAAAAATATATTTATCAACATTAAGTCATGCCAACAATCTTTGATCCAACACTTTCTTTATCTTGTGTTGTACATGCTGTCCATATGGTCCCCTATCCGCGACTCTATCCTTGTCATCATCCCCTCAAGTTACAATTAGCGACTCTTCTTGGATGACAATTGTTGCTACACAGGTTAAAACGACATCTTATGCAAATAACAATCCTTGAAGCGACCAACAAAAGCACAACCCACATTTTCGTTCCTAATTCATTCCAATTAACACAATACCTACAAAGTTCTTTGCCTCCAGTTACCATGCGCAACTTCAACCAAAATGTTGAAGCAACATCATCAACCAGGATGTAAGAAGTAAAAATCAACTTCAGGAAAACTATCAAGACTCAAAGTGACTTGAAAGGACATCTATGCATAAAGAGATTGCAATACAAATAATTTGCTGGAATACTTTCATATACTTTTCTCACAAATGTGCATGTAGGAGGCATCACTAATGCATTATTCTCAGACACTATCAGAAGGTAGTCAGCAAATTTGCTTGTAACTTTAGGACATTGTTATCACTGATTGTTTATGATCCTTGTAGCTGTAACTATTAACTATGGCATACTAAATCCACCAGAATAACTCTCATGCATAACGTTTAAATGAATTTCAGAAACTCTTTTCACGGCTTGCATAAAGATTTAAAAAAAAAAAAACTACGCACATGCAGAAGCTCTTTCCTCTCAAGTTATACAGTTTTTACGATAACTTGTTACTGGGAAAGAAAATGCATTTCTTCATTATTTAATATAAACCATCAAGGAAAAAAATATCTGGTTGAACTTCAATTTTCAGATTCATTTAAATGTATTCACAGAAAATAGTGCCACAAAAACTAATAGAGCTATGTTTGCTCAAGATTGAATATCCAAAACGACCAGTAGACCCATATCTCCAAGTAAATCCATTTGTCACAGGAAAACTCTGGCTCCTCCTAGGGCAACAGCAAGGATTGCTTCTATAATTACGGGCGGTAAGCAGAAGAACATCAAACATCAGCATATATAGCTGAACTAATTTCTCAACCAAATAGACGAGTTCCCATTTGTCTCACCACTAAACCTAGTAATCATTCATACTGAAGAAATCAAATTTTCAACCTAAAGACCTAAAACCCATTCCAAATATCGGTGACACTAACATGAGGCAAATCCCCGCAACACCTAAAACATTGATCCAAGAGATAAAGCATCAACAAACCAACAAAATCATGTCTCTATTAGAAAATCCAAATACCCATTACAGTATTCCGAGGAAATAATCAAGTAAACACCATACAATGTAAACATATATTTAAATGCATAAAAAAACAGGATCAAAGACAAGAATTACCTCCAACAGCAAGATTGATAGCCAAGAGCATAGGCCATAGGAACTTGTAACGCCTTACAAAGGGTTCCTTTGGAGGCGGAGGTGGCGGAGGAGGAGGACCCATTTTGTACGACGAAGCCGCAGCCGACGCTGATGATGATGACGACGAAGATGATGATGAAGCTGAAGGTGTTGTTGGTGAAGAAAAGTCCTGAGCTTTTTGCAGTTCTTTCAAATGCTTTAACAGCTGAGCTGATAATTGAAACGAAACAAATCAAGTCAAAGATGCAAACCCATCAATGATTGATAAATCAATAAAAAATTAGAAAAGAAAGACGAGAGCTTGAAGGATTGGAGAGAAGAAAGTTGGAGTCTTTACCTTTCTTGGGCTTGTTAGTGTAGAGCTTCGGACCTTCTTCGGTCATTGTTACCAGGTTCTTTGCTTTCTCTACCAACTTACCGATGCAGCTTCTCCAACACTTAACCAGTATTCGCTTCTTTCGCTTCTTCTTGTTGGTAAATAAGCCGTCTTTTTCAGTGATTGGCAATAGGTTTATACTAAACTAATCCCCGTTTTGCGTTTTATCTTCTCTCATCAATAGATTTCAATTGGGTTAATGATCGATAGAGTATTTGTTAATCATAAATATCGTGTTCAATTGCGTGAGTAAATGAATCATCAAAAGATTTGATAGAATGCATTGTGAACAGAAATTCATTTTAAACTTGAAACATACTTAACAAACGTACTCGGAGACAATAATTCTTCCAGGGCTAATCGTTAATCTGTTAACAAACAAATTGTGATTTCGTGTCTAAAGGCCGGTTTTGCAAATACACAAGTTTCAAACTTGAAGAAATGGGATGCCTGTTTCTGTACCTCGTGCAATATCTGCCTGAAGCTCGCTTCTTATGCCATGGTATAAGACAAAAAATTGAATTAACAGTTGATGTAACAAAAATGGCCCTTTTAAACTATAGTACAGAATTACATATGAAAAGATCCCAAGCTCCCCATGAGGGCAATTAACAAATGCCAGAGACAAAGAGTAATCTGGTCTGAAACATATGAAAGGTCCCAAGCTCCTGTTTTACAACTTTTCTCTTTAAGATATGTACGCTATTCCCTTTCAGTAATTAGTGCCAAGACCGACCACCACCACCACCACCACCACTACCACTATAACCCCTTCCACGATCTCGATAACCACCAAAACCTATATAATCAGGTATATTAAGCAACAACTCTTTAGAAAATAAGAGCACTAATAAGAAATTAATGTCTGTGATACGTAAATAAAAAATTATACTAAGATTAACTGACCTGATGGTGGAGGAGGTGCACCGCGGCCCATGGCTGCCAACTCTGGACTGACCTTTTGCCCAGCTTCCTCAAGTATGGTGATAAGTTCCTTTGCAAACCGTGCATTTGCTGCTGTGAAGAACGTGTAGGCTGTTCCTTTTGCTCCAGCTCTTCCTGTTCGACCAATGCGGTGAACATAATCCTCAAGAGATCCAGGGAAGTCGTAATTGATTACATACTTAACATCCTTGACATCTGCCATCAAAATAAATTTTTCCTGTTCAGAGTTCTAACATACAGCTTGGAGGAAAGATTTACAAATATCTGAAATGAAGGCAATAACTCAACTAACTCTTATGGAAACAAACAGTTGATGACATTCAATGAATTTTCTTAGTTATTGTGATACTGAAAAAAGATGCAAATCATAGCAGGAAACAAAGGCAAGCAACTTTTACGAACTGAGGCTGACAAGAACAGATCATAATGCAAAAATGATACTAATACATACCTAACCCACGAGCAGCAACATCAGTTGCAGTCATTATTGGACTCTTTCCAGATTTGAATTCCGAAAGGACCCAATCCCGTTCTGCTTGGCTTTTATCACCATGAATAGAGAGAGCTGGCCAACCATCCATACGAAGTTGCCGAGTTATCTGGTCACAACCTTTCTTGGTATCCATAAATATTAGAATACGGCTGCCATCC
>CAODLS012396560.1:0-20629 GCA_948243855.1 Flueggea neowawraea | reverse complement strand
GAGTGTGTGGCCGGCCATGACATGGTTTATTAGGATTTTTGGAGACATCCTAACCCTAATAGGATCACCCTAACACTATATAAAGGCCTAAGGTGTAATACTACGTCTAACCCTAATTGAGTTGGTGTTTTCGGCTCTAAGAGAACACAACCTAACCTAGCATTGCCGAACCCTATATTCACCATTAGAGAGTGTTTACTTTAGTGCTAGCACACCTCAACTTGTTCTAGTATAGATCTAGTGTGTGTAAAATAGAGATCTTAGTCTTAAAACTAAGGTTCTTACAAAGATTGGAGCAAATATAAGGAGTAAAGGTTTGTCTTTGGCAAAGGTGAATTAGGGCTCTTGGTGAATAATTAAATTTGATTCAGCACTCATCATGTAAGTAAAGATATGATCTTTATTTAATCTATCAATCTTGGTTTGCTATTGGAGTGATTAGATGAAAATTTTTGTTATTCCGCTTATGTTTTCATGCTAAAAATCCAACAGTCCCCGCTGAAGAATGATTGTAGTAACTCGGCATTGTGAAGAGACGTGAAACTCTGACTTTAATCTTCCAATTCTCCTTGGTAGGACTAACATCAGAGAGGAACGCGTACATGTTTCGTTATCGCTGCTTTTGGAAATCTTAATTTCGGTTAAATTGAAGAAGACAATTACTTTTTTATCTCTCTTCTGGCAATGATAGTAGCTGCGATTTAATGTTTCTGGCAAGCGTAAACTGCAATGGAAAAATGTACAATTCAATGGCTACACATTAACAGACAAAGCAAAAAAAATGTAATTTTTGACCAAGGGAAAGTAAGGAAGGTCAACGAACCAAATGAGTTTGGGCTTGTGAAGTAGTTTCGAAGAAATGCTTTGATAGGGTGCAGGAACACAACTGTGTCAATTGAAATGGTTGGAATTCATTTTTTGGGAGAAGACTAAATAGGAGTGCGATGGAAATCTCAGTTGTGGGTGAGAACTTCATATTTTGGAGAAGTGGGTTAGTGGAGACACAGTTGTGGGAGAGAATCCGAATGTTATGGGAGAGAATCCGGTTGTTATGCAGTAGTGGGTTAGTGGAGGTAAATAAATAAACCGCAAAAGATAATTAAGAGCAAAGCAATTGAGGTAAAGCAGTTGTTGTGCTGTAATGGATTAGTGGGGATAAATAATAAATAAACTATAAAAGATAATTAAAAGCAAAGAAAATCGTGATAATAGTGAGAAAAAATGGAGTGAAGACAAGTGACAAATTTAGAGGTTAAAAACAAGCGTTTTAATATATAGATATAGATTGTAAAATTTAGTTTTTTATAATCCAGATTGTAGTTGATGTAACCTTTAAATATGTTAATTCAATGGATTTTATGCTTATACGGTCATCAAAGGAAGAGAATTTTAGGCAGAAGAGCAGTGTTTATAAAGCAATCCAAAAGAATAGAACCAAGAATCCAACCAGAAAGCCAAAGCAGTAATATTCCACTCCAATGATATTCCAAAAAGGATGTCCTTTTCTAGATTAGAATGAACGCAAAAAATAGCTATCAAAACTGGAACTCAGAGTCGTCCCACTGAAGCACAGCGGATTCAATATTCTGCTCTCTTTTTAGCTAATCCTTCACAAACCAATCACATATCCTTCCTGCATTCAGCTCCTCAATTCCGCAACCTTCTTCCTCTGCTATAACCCTTAAAAGGTTTAGTGATGATATCTGAGTATTCACAAATAACGTTTAATAAGCAATAATTACAATATACAAATTGGAGATTAATAGACTGTTAAGAGAGATAATGGGTACCGTTAAACGACATAGAAAGCATTCATGAGTGCTTAAACCAGATATTTCAACTAGACCAGCTTCTTCTAGAGACAAGAAACTTCGCCGCTCTGTTTTTTTCCCCGGTTCTTGTGCGCTGCATCTTGTAACCGTAAACTTTCTTTTTTGAAACAAATTTTGATGATCCAACATGGGTCTTGTTGTTTTTTTTTGTGGGTTTGTGTTCAAGAGAAATGGTGATTGGAGATGGCAGTTACAGAATATGAGTGAAATCATATTTTCACAAAGGGTTTGCGTACGTGGGAGAGACAAGAAAAGAACATTACAAAATAGTCTTGTGTTTTATGGCTACCTTTATGTGGTGGAGATGCAGGAAGATGGGTTATCCATTCCTCAGCGTGCCAGTTAACCCATGATCGGGCCATGGGACATGTAAAACGAGCCCATATTACACATCCTTGATCCAACCCATAATATATTAGATTCTCAAAGGCAGATCACTATCACTTTTCTTCCCAAAAACAAAAATCTCATAATCTATGATAATTGATAAAGAGTATATTTGGAGGTTTGACACAGTTGCAAGTCCTAACCAGAGCATAGAAATAGTATAATTCTTTTTTATAAGCTCTCATGCCTTGAAATGAACTGAGATAGAACGTGAAAGATAAACACCTTATGATTAAGACAAAAGAATTACGTATTAATCATGGAAGAAGCCAACATGTAATTTCTTTGGCCAAGGAATATTTTCGTATCTCCTCTATGCTTGGCAGGTTCAATTCTAGACAAAATCAGACGCTTAGATCAATCGGTTGGGGTGCGCCTCCAGCTGAATTTGTTAAGTTGAAAATTGATGGAGCGGTGTCAATGGAGGATGCAACAACAACAACGGCAGGCGGGCTTGTCAGAAATGATTCAAATGATAAAGTCGGATAACATTCGACACAATCAAGCATGGTCATTGATTATGGCCATTAAACTTGGGCGGTGAATGTTAATCATGTATACAGGGAAGGACATACATGTGCAGATTGGTCATCTGTTTATGCTAGAAACTTTAGTCCTGGTGAACATGTGATTGACCAACCTTCAGGTGGTATCAGGCAGTTAATAGAATCCGATGTAACTGGGGGTATGGCTGCTCGCTTCTGTAATATATGAACAATTTTCTCTGATTAATAAACTTTTGCAGCTGCATATCATAGGACCAGCCTAGCTTAGTTGACAGGGCATATAGTGTAGTATAAGGGTGGATTCAACCTAACTAATTCGACTTGTGTACAGGTGACCGTTTTCATTAAAGAAAACACTTTTTTTTTTTGCAGCTACATATGCGTGAAGGGTTTTTTCTTTATGGTGAGTATCTGAACCAAGTTTTATTAAAATTAAAATTGTTAGATTAAAGAAACTAGGCAAACACTTGAACCGATAAATCGGTTATCTGAATCTGTAAACTTATCATTCCTGGGAAGGGCCATTTTGCTCAGTAGTGCTCATGTTTTGCCAGCACCAACTCTTTTCCTGCCAGCACTTTAGCAGATCTTTCCAATTAATAGAAGTACTTTCTTGTTTTATCAAAAACAGAAGAAAATGAAGGAACAATCAGTAATGGAGTATCAGAACATCTGTTTCACGATAAAGATATTCTCTTTCCGTGTACAAACATTCAGAAAGATATATATTCATATTACAGAAGCAGCAGCGCTAATAGTCGGTGTATATTAAAGATCATAAAATTTCTTATGCATATACACAAGATATTAAAATTTCTAACACCTACAACAAACGAAGCAGTCTCAGTTAGGAGCCCAGCAACTCAAATACATAACAGTCCTGAGAGACTCTTCAGCTTGTTTGACCTTGTCGGTCTTAGCAGCTCTAAGAGCAGTGGAATCAACAGCACCGGAGAACAGGCGAGCCTGCTTTGAAGAAGAAGAAGTAGAACAAGCAGAATCCTTCAAAGACCTAATCGTGGAGTCATACTTAGAAGCCTGATCTTTCATTCCCTGAACCACCCTCACACCTGCCTGGTACATCACTCTGCCCATACACCTGAAGCTCATGAATTTTTCTGCAACACCAATACAAAAGACTGTTTTTCAATTCACAGACAAGAATAATAAAAGTCCAACGTGGTTTTGTATATATACAGGAGATGTAAAGTTCAGGGTTTGGAAAAAACGAGGAGCTTTGGCCCCATGATTTCGTGAAGTGAAACTTGGGGCTGCTGAGATGGGGATGTAAATCCTGTGGGTTTGGAGACACGTGTCGGTGGGAGGATTGGATAAAGGGATAAAGGCAACAAGAACTCCAAATCAGATTTGTCGAGAGCCAGAATCCTGCGGCTCTGCTTCTTGATCTTGATTTAGATATTTTTCGGTTAGAGACATACCTGTCGTCAGCTTGGTTTTCATTGCATTGTTGAGCTGATTGTTAAAAAAAATAAAATACGCACGACATGTCGTTGAAATAGATCAACCTGTCGTTCGTTAAATGGGCCGATGCGTCGAAAAATCCCAACATTTGATGCAATGGGCCTGTAGTTCAGTGCACGTTCCATCCTCTAGCACAGAGAAAGGGTAACCGCGAACCACCGCACCAGATTCGTATCTGCTCGTTAGTCGGTCACTGGAGCACTAACATTTTCTCTTTTTTGGACTGTAACTGTCAATTAAGATTCCCGCCATGGTCTGTGTACTCTGTGACTCGAATCTCGACCGTCCAATTTCAACGACGCCGTTCTCATTTCCCTCCATTTGCTCGCTCACAATTCTCTGCTGTAAGGTCTCTTCATTCAGCCTCTCCATCATAAATTATAGCATCAATTTTGGGTCGTTTAGTGATTCCTTTTTCGTGCTATGTTTGATGAAGATCGAGCCTTCCTTTTTCAAAAGAGAAGGCTAAGTAGTATAGAGAGCTCCAGGCTGCGGTGGATGTGGTGGAGAGGGCTTGTCGTCTTTGTGTCGATGTAATTTCGTGCATTTTTTTCTTAATATATTTGCTAATTTGCTTCTAGGTTGGTTTTCGTTATGTTTTCTCTCTGATGTGTGATGGTGACTGACAGGTGAAAATGACTTTGTTGTCGAGTGATGGACGGATTCTTGAGAAGAATGATAATACTCCAGTCACAGTTGCTGATTTTGGAGTTCAAGCTCTTGTGAGCTTGGGTATTTCTCAACTCACAGCTATTTATGCTTACTTTGCGATTTTATTCTTCTCATTTTTTATGGTAATTTCAATGTGCTTTACTTTAATTAGATGGATATTCGTTGTGGACGCCTTTCGGTATGACCTTATTTTTGAATTCAAATTAGCGCGATTGTGAATAAGTCGTGTTTGTTGTGGGTGGTGTTATGTTTTCATAAACATTTCCGGTAATTGTAAAAACAATACCATTAAAATGATGAAATAATTAGTTTTTTCTGAAAATTTATTGGGTAATTGAATTTGATGTGTTGGTGAATTATCTACGTGATGGACATATGGATTAAGCTCAATGCACCTGTAATTTTCAGACGATAACTCATCATAACACCTCTTAGATCAATCTGTTCAATTATCAACTGTGAAACCTGACATGAAGTGAGCTAGAGGTTTTGGAAGAACATTAGCATTTTTTTGAGCAATTCATTCTGTCTCTGTCTTTTAAGCTTATATTGTTAACCGTGAGGAGAAAAGCTCTGGGTATTTGTCTATCACCAATTAGTGTTTCTTTCTAAATTGAATCAATTTAATGCATTCCTGAAATTCTACTTTGACAGAATTGTATAAACTATTTCCATCTATTCCCTTGGTGGCTGAAGAGGATTCTAGCTTTCTACGACAAAATAATTTGGTGGATTCTGTGGTAAGCGCAGTAGCTGAAAAAGCAGGCTCCAGCTGCAAACCATTGACTCATTCTGCTGTCTTGGAAGCAATTGACAGAGGGGGCAAGACTGCTATTGTTTATGGAACCAAACCAGCCACATACTGGGTATATATCTTCATAAATTTTTGATGAAGCACATATTTATTTGGTATGTTATATCGTGAACATGCTTACAAGCTTGTAAGCATGTAGCCATAGATTTTGTTGTATAGTTTTACAGCCATGTTTTTGGCCTTTTGTTTTATTTTTTACTGAAGATTTCTATTCCATTTGTACTTCTTTTATCATGACATTGTCAGAAACTGAATTTAGGTACTGGACCCAATTGATGGCACCAAAGGATTTCTGAAAGGAAACGATGCCCTGTATGTGGTATGTTTAGATTTATTTTTTGTTCTTGGATAAATAACTTGGCTTAGCACTGTTTTCAGATCTCGCATCATGCTGATCATTTCATTAGTTTTGTTTTAACTTGGCTTAACTGTCACAATATTCTTCATATTATGTCTAAACAGTTGAAGTTGACCTTGCATTCAATTATCCCATTACATAATTTCAGCCTTCAACTACAAAGTTCTCAGAGGCTGATTTTTGTTCAGAAAGAAAATTTGTGAAATTAAGTACAAAAAGAAAAATTTCTGTTATTGTTCTTTTATAAATATGAATATATGCATTAGTTAATGTAATTCTAACAATTTATGCTCCCTTTGTTAATTCTCTTTTTCTCCCCCGCTAATTTTCTCATTAATTTGCTGAGAGACAAGGATGATTTAAAGATGCATGGTGGTTGGCATTTAAGGTACTATTTGACAATGGTTCCTCTTGTAATATTGTGTTTTTAGGTGGGTTTGGCTCTAGTTGTTGAAGGAGAGATCGTATTAGGTGCTATGGGCTGCCCAAATTGGAAGGATGTTGCTTCCTATGAATCCACCTCCAAATCCCAGAGTTACAGAAATGCACCATCTAATTTGGGGATTTTTATGGCAGCACATGTTGGCTGTGGAACATGGGCAAAAATTTTATCCAATATACTGGAGACATCAGCCAAAATGCATGATGGTTGGACTAGATGCGTTGTTGATGGGTGTGACTTCGTACCAAAAGCACACTTTTGCATTCCAGACAGTCAAACATGGGAACTAATGCCTTTATCAAGTTTATTTATTGCAACAAATAATCGAGAAAGTATTGATGACAAAAAGATTCTTCTTTTGTGTGCCTGTTGTGGAAGGTAGTGTTTTTTGATTATTTGTATGTCTTTGTTATGCTGCATATCTTTTGTCTACTTGGATTTTCACTGTTTTTATGTTTGTGATAATGTTGTAAAATTTTTTTGGCATACAATCATCAATAACATGGCCATGTTGATACTGCTGTTGTTTGGAAGCATTCATATTTCCATGTTGCAGTTCTTGTTGAATGCTGTTGTAGCAGCATTTGGGCTGTACCAAAGTATTTTCTAAGGCATCAAAGTCAAATAAACAGACAACTGCATAAGCTTCTGAACTTACCAACTATTCTAGTCTGTGTTTACTGCTCCAGCCAAGACTGGAGCTTGGAGCATACGCAGCCTTGAATAGACTTTTCTTGGAATTTGAACTTAACAGCATTTCATCTTCTTCATCTTTTTTTTTTCTTTTACTTTTTTGGGTATGCAGTTTATGCAAGTATCTGATGGTGGCTTCTGGTAGAGCATCAGTCTTTATGCAGAAAACAATATCACATAAAATTATCAAGGTACATATTTGACAGATGCAGATTGATGGCAAATTTAGATTAGCAGACTCTTAGTTCCTTGACTCATTTAAACCAGGCTTGGGATCATGCTGTTGGGATGACATGTGTTCATGAAGCTGGAGGAAAGGTGAGCAATGCCAACCTCTTTCTGTAGTTTATCATTTATGGTTATGTGCATGCGTCTTGTTGCTGGATCATCATTATATATATATATAATTATGGCTGTCAGTTGATTTAGCTTAGAATGTGTTCTGCTGATGTGACATCTTTGATTCTTTCTGGCTTTGATTGGTGAAATCCAAATCAGTTTCATTCTTTTGCATTTATTCAATGAATTTTCTTTTAATTCCATTGTAAATTTTGAAATCCATATCAAGAGAAGAAGAATCCTTTCAAAACATTTTACAGCATTCCATGAAAACAGGCATTTGTTTTGTGACAGTAATTTACGACAAAACTTGACTGTTCTAATAACTTGCCTCTTTTTATCAGGTCACTCACTGGAAAGGAGATCAACTCGATCACTGGCTTGGGCTACCGATAAATAAAAACGTGCATTTTTGTTTTTCATCTTTAGTTTCTTTTTCAATTACATTTACGGCTGGAACACCGTCAGGATGATTGGGTCAGAAATGGGGTATTGTACTTTCTAGCTCACATGGTGATGTACTTAACACTTCACGTTTGGGATAATGCAGATGAGAAAACACCCACAGTTGCATTGGTCGGTCTTGCACATGGATCAGATGGACTTTGCATACTCGTGGGTGCAAGTCAAGTTTGTCGCTGAAGCAATATTTTGTCGCTGATAACTGATTTGACCTCTCGCGAAACTCCCTCCGACCTTCTACTGCTTACCGGCGGTCACCTTTGACGATCTCCAAAGTGGTCATAATACCAAGAAAGCGAAGGCTGATGAAGGTGAACCATCGGATATTTCGGTTGAACTTTGAGGTATATATCGTGGGCTCTAATGTTGCTGGGAAAGGAATTAGAAGTCAATTCGGGTCGAGACAGACAGTTTACTTGCAATTCAACAAATCAACCAAGCTGATAGTATATCAATAATCAACACCTGGCCCTTGCTCAGGTGATTCGAAGACTTACTGGGAGGCAGTGACCTACACTAGACATGGTAAGTCTTAAGTTTTCTATGTTTAGGTTTCTTGATTTTGTTTCTCATCTTTTTTGTATTTGTCTTATTTTTGAATTGGCTTTGTATGTTTGTTTTTACTTTGGTTTTTGTAACAACAATATTGCTTTACCACAAGTGATGATAATAAATAAAATTCGTGAGGTGTCGCCTAAAAAAACTTGTCGTTGATTGAGATTGTTTACATACTTTTATTAATGTTAAGCTTTTCCTTTACATGGAATTCAAATGCCAAAAAAGAAAACTAAGTGTTTAAAGTAGCATAATTAAAAATAAAAAAGCCTCTGCGGTCCTGTGGAAGCAGTACTGGTTCATGCACTAATGTATGATGGGAACATCTAACAAAGCTGTGGACGATAATATTGGAAATTAACAAAGTAATAATGCAGGATATGTTTGGTGAAGTAATCATTTGCAAATTTTAAAAATAAAAGCAACTTATTTGATTTTGATGTTGCGTCACTGTACTCATCATGGAAGAGGCCAAATACCAAATTCTACGTTCCAGATCGTTCCTTGACAGGCCTCTGCAAGTTCCTGTGATTTTATGGTGGTCCTTGCAACGACTAAATTATCAATCAATTTAATGATATAGAAATCATAAAAGGCACCATGACTATTTCTTGTATGCATCTAATGCTTTGAACAATAAAATTTTGTGTAGACATCATGAACTTAAATATTGTATTTAGAAGTACTTCTGATGCGTTACGTGGCCAAATAATTAATCTTCCAGTTCCGCCATAACTCTCGCAAGGCCAATTACATCTGTGTTGGTCCCATAAATTAATTAATCAAGGATGCCCTATATGCCATCTTAATTAATTGTAGCACCAATAAATGTAAAGTCAAGCATGTGACATCCTATCGAGCTTTTAGTTTGAGAGTCGAGACCAATAATGCTTGGTCACGTTTCAAGCTCGCAGTACGGGACAAAGCTGATTGCTATTCCAAGAAATCACTACTGTTCATCTTCTTTGCTTGCTCTACATGTCCCATACTGCTTCGGCTCTACACAAAAGGCATTTACAAAGTCTATCGATTATGAAAGTCCATTTCCAATATATTTCCTAAATTTTAGAAACAAATGGTTTATTGGTGAAACTGTGTGAAAGTAAAAGTTTATTGTATTATTGTAACTCACTAATATTAAAGTGAATTCCAATACTAAAACACCAAGATTCAATTCTGACAAAAATAATTAAACTGACTAGTTGAAAAACTTCTGTAATGATATTCCGGTGATTTAATTAACGTTAAAAGGTGTACGGCATTGATAATCTCTATTGAAAATTGCACGAGTTTTTCAATGGTTGTCATTAAAATATGTGTACGTTTAGCTTCATATAGAAGTAGTGGCACATCCACACTTGCTTCGGATCCTGTATCTACAATTATAAATAAACAATCCAAGCTTTGATTAAAATATACGGTCTTCAGAGAATATTATTGGACCTCTGTTAAGACTCAAAGATTTAAAAATCAAGATAAATAGTTTGATATGTTGTTGTTGGAAATCAAACAGCTCACAACAAAAATTGACAAACATTTGAATAATCTGTCAAAATTTCTCCCTAATATCGGCTAGTCAACGGTAACACGTATGCAACTTATTTGGGTAACCCATCCAATAAGCAAACTCCAAATTATGAACAAGTAATTACCATATCAAGTACAACATGTATAAATTAATATTGTTAATTAATTCGTTTTTTCTTTGGTTTAGTAAGCATTACTCTTTCTAGCTCTTAGTATTATTCTTAATGAGCTGATTAGGCTACTAACTTGGATTAGTTTTTTTGACACAATCTATGGTGTCTCCATGACAACAGACATGGAGACATTAGCCTAAGATTAAGCTCATATATTCTTAATGATCTTATAAGCATAATTTGAACACGTATATGGTATTGCTTTTCATTCCATACACGTGAAATTTTTTATGTGAAACTTCTTCATCTAGTTTCAATCACAACAATTTATAAATTGGGATTAGAAGGATATGCATGAAATAAAAAATATGAATGTGGAGTAATGACTAATAAGTCCAAAATATAATATTATCTTGTAGAACAATCTTGAAATGATCACTATATAATTTAGAGTATACTAATATTTGACCACGTACCACCTCTATTCTACATGTATTAATGTCTAGTTGAATGGGACAACTTTTACATGCTTCTCAATGCCCTTAATATTACTATTTTCACATGAAAACCCTCATTCGTCGTATCAATAATTACTAAACTATATATATGACCATGAAAAATGATCTCGAATCACCATCAGTAACATTGGCTGTGTAGGCTATATAGAAACATATTTCATTTGATGGGCACACGTATGTCCAATTTATCTATTTCCGACTATTTTCTGTTTAAATATTATGTATTTACTAAACCAAAACAAAATTAAGTTTCCGCAAGATTAGATCAACGCATGTCACGTTGCTTTCACACGAAAACGGCATGTAATTATGTAATAGATCAATTACATGATAAAATAAACCCCTCACCTTTCATTTATTATTATATATAGTATCTATAGTATATATAATAAATGAATAACCATTCTCGACAAAAATATTATTTCAGCGTACAATCCCTGACGCTGATAACGTAATTGAATTGTTTCTTGCTGTTGCAAGGGTAGCAAGCGTAAGACGTCATAAGATGTGCAATGGCATCATTTTGGTGGGTTTGATCTCAATCTAGTGATTAATTTCCGTTGGTCTGATCCTTAACTTGGAGACTAATTTTCTGGAAAAGTGACACGTATGAGGCCAAACTGTAATCAAGCTTATCATCAGTAATTAATTAACTAAACCAACGAATTATTACAAACGTAATAAATGTAGATATACACATTGGTACGTCCACGGGGATCCATCGTCATGCATGCAAATATACGTATTTATTTTCAATTGATGTTTATTTGGATTATTATATTTTCATATTCCAGCATATGATGACGAAATTTCTCTCGATTGTTGATGCTTCTGAGCTGCACCCAAGATACTACCGTGGCTTGTTTGCCTCAAACATTCATCTTAATTAATTTAAGGTAGCTGCCTAATTATGATATATGTGGTCCTTCATTTCTTTTGTGAGTTTAAACTATATAATTTGCAATATTTAACAATTCTTTAGATATCGAATGACATTGAAGATTTGAATCAATTTAATATTTTTTACTGTGGATAAGAAAAAATTAAACTGAAAATGATGGTGTAATTTTTGTATTTTAAATTTTTTAGTGTTTGATTGAAATTAGTTTTTGCCGCCCGCAATGTAGTTAAAAAGGACAAAAAGAAAATGTCAAGGTGAAAGGACGGAGGACCCATTAATAGTTGAACATCATTAGTCTTAATTTAGACCATATCCTATAACTCGGAAAGTGCTTTAGCATGCATTTTCTTTTCGAAAGTTTTTCTTCCTTTTCGGCTCTCTCTTTTCTTCGTTTGCCTTTTTTTTCTTTTTACCCGGAGGGCCAAGCTTTGAAGAATTTTATTATAGCTTGTTTATTGTTAAAAATAGAGTTTCGATTTTTTTTAACTAAAATTTATTGGCACCAATCTCAGTTTTGAGAATGTGTTTTATAATATAAGCTTGTGTAGACATGTTAACGGCTCTGAAACCACCGATGTCGGTTTTTAGAATGCAATAATTGGAATCGAACAGTGGTTTCACGGTTTGGTCTGGTTTCAGATCGGTTCAGGATTTGACCGGTTCAACTGTCGGTTCCGGTTCTGATTTGGCCTTTTTTTATTTTGTAATTAATTTTTATTTCGTTACGTTTTCTGCTTTGTTATTGGTTTGAATTCGTTAAATGTACTTTTAAAAATAGATATTTTCTACTAAATTTTAACTATATTTTTATTTAATAAATAGTTAATTTTTACAAATGAAAATGAAAATAAAAAGATAAATGGTGTATAATTATAATAATTACTAATTATTTGGTGTACAATATTTTTTTAATGAAAATGTGCAAACAATTGGTGTACAATTATAATAATTATAATAATTAATACAAATACAAGATTAGAATTAGAAGTAGTTAATTTATACACGTGAAAAAAATAAAAAAAGGTTGAATGGCTATTCAACCCGCCGGTTCAATAGTTTTAAGAACCCTTGAATTGTAAAACTATTGAACCGGAACTAGCCCGTGAACGATCGATTTTGTATTGTGCGGTTCCCTATTCTAGACAGATTTTGGTTTTGACCGGTTCGATTCAAGTCTGATTCGCCGATTCCAGTTCGATTTTCACATGTCTAAGCTTGTCGTCGAACATATCTTATTTATAACAAAAAAATCATTTGCAGTTAGTATTTAACTGCAAGGAATTCTGTAAGTATCTTTTATGGAGTAATAGAATAAAGTCTCTTGTAACCCTTCATTACCTTTTCATTCTTTCAAGATAAAATTAATATTTAAATTAATTTATCCTTCTTTCTCACTTTAGAGGTCTCTTTTTTCCAAACGGAGACTTAATCATTTGGTTTGATGCAGGTCAATTTCACTTGGCTTTTAAAAATTTAACTTTTGGATTTCGTTAAATTCTGGATTCATACTGGTCCTGAAATTCGCAACCAAATGTTATTGTTCAACAAAGTTAGTACTATAATGGGAGGACCTTATCTCTAAGTAATGGTTGAGAACAATTCGGTGACACGAATCAATATTGTTACTCCTCTTTATAATATGATTTAATTGAATTAAGATAAGGTAGGAAAATGATGTAGGTCGGATTACTGATAGACCATCTTGCAAAAAAAAGGAGGAAATGTATAATTAAACAGCATAAATCTAAATTTGATTAAACGTGGTTTGTTAATTATTATTGCTAAAACAGACAACAGAATTGAAATGACAATATTAAAAGAAAATGTGCAAATTAATTTGGCGACTGGGAGTTTAAATTTTCAATTAATATTTATTCATAAAAAAATATTTTAATTAAAATTTTACTATGTCCATATATCGAAGAATAATATATACATGTTGCCTATACCTAAATTTATAATCAATTTGTGTGGAAATAACTGGTGATGTGAAATTCAATGAAATCGAGTTTTTGACGTTTTCTTGACAGCAAAACAATTTTTTTTTTGGTCAATTGACAGCAAAGATGGAGTGTGAAGTTGGTTTGCGGCTATGGTAGTCGCATACTACTGAAACCAAAGTTCATCATTTATCATCGCCAAAGAAGAAGAACAATATGGCACACAAAATTTCAACTCTCTACCTTCATAGGATCCATATCTAAAATAATAAAATGACAATTATACAAGTTAATTTTGATCGAAATTTTGAAAATATATATATATTGAATAAGATTTAGAGGTTATTGGAACATTAATATATATCTGAGTTATATAGTTTTTTTTTTCGAACATTTGTTTGAGTTATATAGTTGACGGTGCCATTATACTGAGGGTGAATTACGCACATGCATAGATGGCAAAAATAGGTAGCTGCTATATAACATGAAGATTTAAAGTCGTTCTGCAATGTCCACACATTAAAATTAGTTTCTCTCTTTTATATTGACACAGATTGAGCTTCATTTTCCCTGTTTAGTGTTGACTAGCTCTCCAATCACTAAAATCCAATTTCTAAGTCCTACTGAAAGCACCTCTTTTTTGACATTCAAAACAATATATATGCAAGTACATCTGTTAGCTATGTCAGACAATAATAGTAGTTCAAAATGTTAAATTTATTTTTGAAGTTGAAACCACACTAATTGCGAAATAGATAATTAAACAACGAAGAAAATAAAGAGAGGAAAAAAAATCCTTGTCTGAAAAGCTATTGGAGGAAAAGCACTTTTTGATCGCAATCGACGTAATAAATGCTCCAATATTTCGGCAAACACCGAACTCTATTATTGCCACATAACACTAGATGCTCCTTGTTAGTCTCCGCTGCATTTATTATAACGTTATTTAAACACCCAAAACATTAATCATTTGGACTATACGTAGGTATGACACACGCACTATTATATCCCTACACAAAATGCTACTAATCCATAAGTACTTGGGATTACAATTTTTCACACAGTTACATAATTATTGAACATACGTTACAATATGGCATACTTGATAAGATTTCGATTTTTATTGTGTCTGTGTCCTATTTAATCATATAATATATGTAAACAATAAAATAATACGATTACAATAAGAAAATACCATTTTTTTCTTGAAGAAATTATTATATCTGTACTATGTGCTATTCGTAAGTTCAAGTATTGCTGTTTTCTTTTTCCTTTTCCTTTTTTGTTTGGCAAAATGAATTGGCCTACTTATCCATGAAAGAGGCATGCAGAACAAAAAATGACAGTTAAAGGGTCAAGTTTGTCCTGTAATTACACAGAAAGAACATTAAAAGCAGAAAAGCAGAAGAAAACAGCTAGCTCAAGCAAAGGTGTGTGTTCACACAGAATTACAAAACCATGCACATGAAGATGAAGAAACCTGTAGCAAGGGTCATCTTAACAATAACATGTAGAGGAGTACGTGGCTGCAGTTTCTTGTTGCTGACAGGCGACAGGTAATATGATTCCAGAAAGCCAGGGTGACACTTCCCAGCCGGAAAATGATTGATAAATTATGGGTTGGTAAAAAAATTGATAAATTATGGAGTACATAAATAATTTCAAATATAAATAGATTTTTGGATGATAAAAAGCTTTATTTTATTGTATTCACAGCACAGATTATGGAGCTTCACATTAAGGGGACACGTCGCCATTGTGATAAACTGAGGACGGCACCGAATCCTTTTGACTTCCCCTTCTCCCCTTCCTATTTATACTTCTACATACCATTAGGGACCCTACATCTCTGCAGCTTGATACATTTACTTCTCTCTCTCTCTCTCTCCCTCTACCTGTTCCAACGAAAGAACCATACTGAAACTTAACAGTACCCTTTAAAAGTTACCGTTAGTCGTTTATTTGGTATGGGGAGAGCACCTTGTTGTGACAAAAATGGCCTGAAGAAAGGTCCGTGGACTCCGGAGGAAGACCAGAAGCTTATTGATTACATTCAGAAACATGGTTATGGTAACTGGAGGACTCTTCCTAAGAATGCTGGTAAGTTTCTTGATTCATCCTTATTTGGTCATGCATGCATCTTTATATATTGTTTCAATAAAAATGCCAATTTTTTTTCTTTGATTTCTCCTTGTATAGGGCTGCAAAGATGTGGAAAGAGTTGCCGTCTTCGCTGGACTAATTATCTTAGACCTGATATTAAAAGAGGTCGATTTTCTTTTGAAGAGGAAGAGACAATTATTCAGCTCCATAGTATATTAGGCAACAAGTAAGCATCCTCTAATATATTAATATAACTTACTTAGTATTAGTTGGTTACTATATGTGGAAAAGATCTATCATTAACAATAATTGGTTATGATTTATTAATGAATTATTTTGTTGAATCATGTAGGTGGTCTGCAATTGCTGCTCGTTTACCTGGAAGAACGGACAATGAGATCAAGAACTACTGGAACACCCACATTAGAAAAAGGCTGCTAAGGATGGGAATTGATCCAGTCACACACAGTCCAAGACTCGACCTTCTTGACATCTCCTCAATCCTAAGTTCATCTCTCTACAACCCATCTCACCAAATCAACGACTCAAGGTTCCATGGTGTCCAACCATTGGTTAACCCTGAGCTTCTGAGGATCGCCACGTCCCTCGTATCTTCTCAGCTTGAAAACCACAACTATCCTGTCCAAAATGGTCAAGAAAACCAGCTTGTCGGTGATCAAATTCAAAATCACTATCAACAACAACAACTAGTTCAAGCTAATAATGACCAGTTTCAAGAGTTGCATAATTGCACGACACTGACCTCGGCTACTACTGCTTGTGTTCCATTCGGTTCTTACGAGACGACCCAAATTATGGACCCCAATGAGTGGGGTAGCCATGGATTGGCTTCAAGTTTAAGTGATCAAGATTATTTTCCTCTTCAGAGTTACACCAACTATTATGGGTCTGATCAAGCAACTATTCTAGACCCTTCACCGGAGTCGACGACGTCGAATTTGGTTAGTTCTAACAACAACAACAACTTCAGTTTCGCGTCAGTTTTATCGACTCCTTCTTCAAGTCCAACGCCATTGAATTCGAATTCAACGTATATCAACAGCTGCTGTTCCACGGAGGACGATAGAGAAATTAGCTACGGCAGCAATAATATGTTGAAATTTGAAATCCCAGATTTTTTGGATGTCAGTAACTTTATGTAACGTGGAAGTTGTCGATGATCAACTTTCATCGAACACTTGCTTGTTTCTCTTTTTTCTTGTTTTAGTTCTTCTGCGTCCATTTTTTCTGGGGTCATGGATCGATTTGATGGTGCTGATACTTTTAAAATCTTCTTAAATTTTAATTTTTTTTTCATCACTTTTAGTTAGCTTAATTTACCATCTCAAGATATATCTAAATTCATTTGGTCAGCTCCTTATCAAGCAGTAGAACGAAGTTTCCGAGATCACTCAAAACATGTCGCTGTTAATTTTTCCATAATTAACCTGCCATTTTTTATAATCAATTTACTGTATCTAAAGTTTGCTTCAAATGGACATAAAAACAAGTCTACGCTTTATTAAAAAAACCTCAATTATATTATTAAAAAATTCATAAAAGGAAAGGGCATAAACAAATGCTGCTTCCTGAAGTAATTGCAGTTTCTTTTCTAAATTTTTTGTTTGTCGTCACTAAATTTGGAAAATAATCTTCCACAACAGGAAAGCAAATACAAAACCAACACTACTATTAATAGTACTGACCCATGCAACTTTTTTCCATTTCATTTTCTCAAAGAAACTTCTGAAACTATCATAATCTTTTTTAACAATAAAAAGGAAGGCACTGCTTCAAACATCCCGACAAAGCAGTCAAATCCCGGCGATATGTCCGGCGACAGACGTCGGAGCGAGTGAGGGACATACGTTTATGAGCCACCTGTGATGTAAGTGTCTTTTCACGTACTAATAAAGTAATAATATGCATGGGGATTGTGTTAATGAGAGTGAGACGACTTTGACAAAACCAAAAACCAAAGGGCAAAGAGAAGGCTACGTGTCCGTGCCTTAGCGGTGACTTCACTCTTCAGTCTTTTTTAAAAAATTATATAAATGTGGGGACCATCTCGTATTTTTCGCTTTATTGAAAATCATGGCGTGGCTTCTGTGCTATTTTTGTCCCTTTACTATCTACCGCCATTAATAACCTCATTGTCAAACCCAGGACCTTATATTAATTACGTCATCCATTGAGACACCTGGACTCAATAATGGAGATGTGGGTCCCGCTGCTTCAGCGCTTTTTCTGTTCTTTTTTACTTGGTTACCGGTTGATCCGGCGATTGCTAAGTCTTATCCTCTTTGAAGGGTTGAAGCGCTGAGCCTACTCGGCCATTTTTTCACCACAACTCCATTGTTTTGGTTTTTTTGAGAGTAGTGCTAGGTTGCTCAATCAAGCGAGAGTAATTATAAATCATTGCAATTAATCATTGAGGGAAACTGTGAAGGACTCGCTGTTTAGTGTAGCTTTGGGATATATAATCTGATTTTAAATTTTGATTGGCATGATCGTAATCTATTGATTGATTTGTCATTTCAAATTAAAAATGAATTCGAAGGATCAATATCCGCCGAGTGAGTCAATCATTAATGGAATCAAAATCAAATTATATCCAAACTTATTTGTCGACCTTGTTTAAAATTTTATCTTTCGATAATTAGATGCTCAAACAGTACCAGTAATTCAAATGGTTTTGACCTAGATTTAATGTGAAAACATCTTTTTAGAATTTCCTGTTCACAATGAATCATTTGTATGGTATTATTTTGTCCTGGTATGTATTTTGTTTTGTTAATGAAAGGCTTTTTAACCAATTCTGCAATTGATTTAATTAAGAACATATTCATCGTGTAGCTCTATTTTTTTTGTTAGCGTTCCTGTATAATATTAATTAATCAAATTTTTTTAAATTGATCCAGATTTGGTTCAAGAATTTGGTAATAAAAGGAAGGAATCAAATTCTTTTAAGCATTTTGTTATATATTTCAAACACGGTGTTTAGACACTGATAATTAGCTAATTATAGCAAGTTATATTGATGACAGCTCATCATCGGAGCCAACCCATCAATCAGAAAGAAGCATAAATCTCAGGCGACAATCCCATAAAGGGGAATCTCGGCTATCTCTGACCGAAAACTTGGCCGCCTTACATTTTCATGCAAAAATGTCCTTCCGTTTCGTGTATAGACAGGACGTGGCCTCCACATGTCTGAAATTAGTGATCAAATAAACCCACAGATGTGTCCTGTACGGTCCGAACCGTAACTATCGTGATCAAGAGCTTTGGCTACACATGCACAACAGTGCGAAAAAGCCAAAAGTGCACTTGGTTTTTGGTTTCAAAGCCACGGCAACATGTTGTTCACGTTCAACGCAATGTGCATAAAAACAGAAAGACGGCATGTTCTAAAAAAGGTGATCAATAATTAGAATCATGATTAATGTTTAAACAAAAAATTCAAGCTAGGTAACAATTAATATAAGTCCCAAAATAGTGGAAGTAATGGCCACGGCACATGCAGAACTTTTAATAAATCGCCACATAATCAGTCTTCTGCTCGTACGATTCGAAGCTATGCATCAGCTAGTTACCGAATGAGACTACTTGTAATTCATGTTCTCTAAAATTATTATGTGAAATGCCTGTTTAGTAATTTTATTATTATTTTATTAAAATTTTTAGTTTTTAATTCTTTAATTTTGTCATCTTTAATCCAGAAATTACTTTAAGAGTCTCGCGTGATGTCTATTCAGCTTTTCATTAAATATAATTTTATTTTAATTCTTAACTTTTATATATTATTTCATTTAATACTTTATATCCCAAATTTATTAAAATAAAAATAGTTTATTCAAATAAAAATAATTCGTTAAAATAAAAAAATTACATTAAAATTAAAATATTACAAATAAAATATTAAATATTACATTAAATTAAAAATACTACAACCCATATTTTTCACAAATTTTTTTACAAGCGTATTCATGCAATGAGGATTGAGTATTGTCATTGTTGTGATCCATAATTTTGGAGAAAAAATTGGAGTGAGAGTAATTTGAGAGTATGGAGAGAAATTTTTTGAGTTGAGAGAGTTTGGGAGAGAGAAATGAGTGTTTGAAATGAAGAAATGATAGAAAAAAATGTATTTGGGGAGTATTTATAGGAAAATGGATAAAACTAGCCGTTAAGGACAAAAATGGTAATTTTTCAGTCCCCAACAGTACTCCAACGGTAAATTTGACAGTTAAATCAAAACGATCCAACGGTCAAATTGTATTATTTAAAAAAAAAACGAGTCTGACAGCTAGTTCGTCCTCCCGCAGGAGGATAGACTAACAGACCGGGACGCAATAACGCGTCCCGGTCCACCGGGCTAGGAATAGGGCTTAAACTATTTTCTCTAAACTAGCTGACAACACACGCATTCCATGCTTTCCGTCAAAGCTTTTACGGGAAATTTGACATATTTCAGTTAATTAACATTCTTTTACAGTTGTCCAGCTTTATCGTAGTTAAAAATCTAATAATCCTAACGTAACAGTTTAACTCTTTTTTTTTTCTAATAATTCATTTTTTTTTTGTTTCCAACAAAAACTGAACTCTTATAATTTTATTTATTTTTACTAAGAATTATTCATGATACTTTAATGTCAGAGTTAACTCCAGAACCAATAAACTACAAACCAATCGTTACCTTACAATTTAAACGAATTGGTTACGAAAGATTGATAGCATTAATAAAACATACTAATTGAAAGTGGTCATAAAAATTTAAAACAGTAGAATATCATATGACTAACTTTGAAAGAACAAATATATATATTATGACCAATTTTAAGTTAAAGTAAAACTCACAGCACAGCCATAGCAGAAAGAACCACAGACGGCAACAAAGGTGCTGAAGACAAGCACAGGAGTTATGGAGGAAGAATCCCTTATAGTACTTGTTTCTGAATCAACTAGCAGAGATGTCTCTTCTG
>CAODLS012396290.1:0-19442 GCA_948243855.1 Flueggea neowawraea | reverse complement strand
GCCATCTCTGAGTCACATCGCATCCTTCACGGAAGAGACTTCCCGACATTGCCACTCAACGAAGCTATCCAGCACAGCTATCGGGCGAAGGCACCTGAATGAAGCTTTCCCTCCTTAGCTTACTTATAACTCACGGTCTCTGAAGTTGTTTCGCGGGATACCTACTCAACATTTTTATTATTATTTTATTAAAATCTCAAGTTTGTAGCCCATCAGCTTTTTCATCAGTAAATTAGGGGCTACTTTAAGAATCCCGCGAGAAGCCTACTCAATTTTTCACTAAATAAAATTTTTATTTACTACTTCATTTAATACTTTCTACCCCAAATTCATTAAAATAAAAATAGTTCATTCAAATAAAAATAATTCGTTAAAATAAAAACAATTCTTAACATTTAAAAATTAAAATAAAATAATTACATTAAAATTAAAATATTACAAATAAAATATTAAATGTTACATTAAATTAAAAATACTACAACTCATATTTTTCACAAATTTTTTTACAAGCGTATTCATGCAAACGTCGAACATGACTCCCACGGTACGACGTTTTTTCTTCCTTAAGCTATGTTCGACGCCGTACCGTGGGAGTCATGTTCGACGTATCTTTGTTGAGTATCGCTATGTCTTCCTTAAGCTGTTGATCTTTGAGATACTCCATTTTTCTCGTTCGATCTCGAGCCGTTGTTCTTTTTTTTTTTCTTTCTATTAGCTTCCGCTGTTTCGAAAGATTTGCGATTTAATTCTTTCTCGAACAACATGTCGTCCAAAATGGACGCAACTTCGGAGACGTCACTTGATGTCAACTTTCCTTTCCTATGCACATTGCGTTTCGCCTTTTGCTTGGTTCTTGGCTCTTTCCCTTTGGCCTTATCTCGACCTGTTGAGTGAGCCTCTTGGGTTGATACTCCTTCGACGCTAGGATTGGAGGCGCTGAGATAGAAAGAGCTGGGCTAGTGTAGGCACTTTAGGTGTTCACCTTGGTTCTTTTTGGACCAGCATCGGGGTTTATTGGACGTAAAATTTTGAAAATTACCAAAATTAAAAAGAGCGGGTTGATATGGAAATGGAAAAAATGAAGCGGTGAGATTGAATTGATAGTTTGTGAAAGAGAAAAAATTTGATGGATTATTTTGAAAATATTGGTAGTTGGCAAAATTTAATGGGTTATTTTGAGAAGATGATTGAGTATTTTCATTATTGGAATCCATAATTTTGGGAAAAAAATTGGAGTGAAAGTAATTTGAGAGTATGAAGATAAATTTTAAGAGTTGGGAGAGTTTGGGAGAGATAAATGAGTATTTGAAGTGAAAGAATAATAGAAAAAAATGTGTTTAGGGGGATATTTATAGAAAAATAGGTAAAACTAATTGTTAGTGACCAAAATAGTATTTTTCAGCCCCCAACAATAATATTACCGTTGGAGTAAATCTGACATTATTGTCATGTCTAAAGCTTTGAAACGTCCAGAGATGTGGATAACAAGTTACTCTTCCATAATACACATATTAATTATTAATTCATTTGGTTCATGTGTAGAGACAAACAACAATAACCCCTCCACTATCTCCATCAAAGTCCACCAATTCTTGCCTACCAAGTGTCCCTTTCCTTTCGTCACCCCCAGCAGTGTCTTTTTCCTTTCGTCACCACCAGTGATGTATACCACCCATGATTCTTCACCATGGGGAATCAAATAACCTAAAGTACTCATCCAACACCCTCAAGAAAGAGGAGAGCTCACCTCCAAATTTCCTACTTCTTATCAGTGATTATTAAGTTTGTTTGCAAATAATTAATGTATAGAATATAATATAATTTTTAGAAAAAGGCGTGGAACAAATTATTATAGGCATACGATTTTTCGTGAAATAACAAAAATAGCAAATTAAAAAAAAAAGCTCCGTAGTTCTTTCCCTGTTTACAAACTAGGTTGGTTAATGGCAATTTCTTTAAGAGAAAGTTTGAGATATTTTTCTTATGAAAATAGCAAGGACAAAGCTTGAAAAGAACCTAAACATAAAGCTATAATGATATATAGATATAGAAAGAACTTCATCTCGTACAGGAAAGGAAAGCTATTGAGGGCCACTTTTTCTTGACCTTTTCGCAAAAGAATTATTCAAATGTATGTGCTCATCAATTGTTCAATGTATGATATTTTGGAAATCTGAGAAAAATGTATGATATTTTGCAAGAGTATTTGTAAACTTACTGCTACTTCATTACAGCAGTCAATAATAATAACAATATAAAATTTATATTGTTATATATCATACTGTAATAAAGATTAGTTCATGATTTTTCCACCAAAAAATGCGCTATTTATATGGTTTTAGATTCAAATTTGCTGTAAACTCTTGCTAGCCTAGTCTATAAATTCTAGATTTTTTTAATAAGTAAAATTGTAGATATTTATAAATGTGAAAAAAATGTACAATCACCGAAAGCCTTATGCCTATCACATGTTGATTTTGGAGTAGATATTTAATTGTGTGTCCAAGATTGAATATCTTCATCAATCTATAATGATACTATAAAAGACAAAGGCACAAAGCTCTCACCTCGTACTCTAATCTCTTACATTTGTTTGGTTGTCTCACATTAATAAGGTAATTAAACTTTGAGAGAGATATGCATATGTTGACTTAAGTATTAATTAAGTGAGGAAATCCGTAATAGTAGAGTTAGGAAAAGCTAGGAGGACAGTGATGAATAGTGTTGGTTTGATGTTTGGAAGAAGTGTGCACGAGTATCACATTAGTTAAAGTATATGATAATGTTTGATCCGCGGGATATGTCACTATCGGCACTTCTGATCAGCTTCTTTTTCTTTTTATTTTTTTATTCTTTTGACGGCTCCCACACTTTTTATAGTTGGGGAATGATTATCAAATTTATGCATGCAACTCTATATTCTTTGATATCCATTTCTCTCTTTCTTTCTTTCTCGGACTCGCATGAGGTAATCGATCTATTTATATGTACGATCTCTATTATCTTTTTATATATACATTGATTTTTATTAGGAATTGAAATCAACATTGTGAATACTGGAGTTAATTTCATGTCACTAAATTACAAATCTATGGTTTGTAGCACTATAAGAAAAAGTCTGCTTTGTGACAAAAAATATTTGGTCGCAATTTTGTGCAAATTTTTCAAAAAACGCAGAATAAAAGGTCACACCCATTGGTTGACCCTTTTGCGACGAAATTGGTCGGAAAATTTGAGCAACAAAAGATATTTCATCGATTTTCGGAGGAAAACTTCCTGCCAACCTTTTGACGGAAAGGGTGGCAGAAGGAAAGGGAAACATTGCAACAAAATTTTGTCTGTCGCAAATGGAAAGGGTGGCAGACGGAGTCAGAAACATTGCAACGAAATTTCGTTTGGTCGCAATTTGAGTGACCAAATATTTTTTCACAACAATGTTGGCGAGAAGTTTCCCGCTGGTTTTAACAACGAAACTCATTTCGTCGCGGTTTTGTGTCAAAGTTGGGTCCCCTTTGTGATGAAACTATTGGTCGCAACTATAGGCGACTATAAAAAGTAACACTAAACAATTGTCCTAATTTGTTCAAAGTTATAATAAAACGCAATGATGTTTCCTACATAGCTTAATACGAACGAAATCAAGAAAAAAAGAGAGATTGGAAGGAAAATTTTTATGTTACCGCATGTGAAGCAAACTGCTTGTCATAAACCAGCCTGCTTCTTTCCTTTGAATTGTTCAAAGGCTTTACTGCCGAGTTTAGACTTCTGTGATTACAAAACAACATTTTCTTTTGTTTTTTTCTAAATACTTTTTTTAATAAAGAATATAAAAAAGAAATCTAGACTTGCATGCAATTTCATCAGTTACTGAGTAATCTCAGTTCTAGAGGAAACAAAAAGCAGATAAGGAAATATAAATGTCGAGTCAATTTTATAAACTTCAAATATGTTTACTTGGAATACCCATTTTAAAAAGACAAAAACTAATCATTTATATAAGACCTTAGCTGCACCATCATTAGTTCGTAATGGTCTCTTATTAAACGAACATAGGATACACGTTTTACGTGTCAAGAAAGACCATTTTACATGGCGTTATAGGCAAGTTTTTACAAAATTGGCAGTTTAAATGAAACTGTTTCTAGACAAAGACTAAAGCCAACAACGTTTTAAATGTAATCCACTTCCGTGGCTTTTGTTTCTTCGACGACTTTCCGGAGTAATAACAATAATAATTTGTATTACGTAGGTTTTGGTGAGACTACTAGAATGGGGTCACTAAAAAAGAGACGAAGACACGATGTTCATTCCACGCAATTGCTTTGAATCGTTAATTGTAACATAGAGTAAGACTTCTAGCGTTTGCCCCCTGTTCTATTAAATTCGATTACATACTCTTCGCTTGATCTCGTTTTTGTATTACTTAATTGGTCTTAAATATCAATGGACTTATATTCAAGAAAAAGTAAATTATGATCCATAAAACAACAACTACAAAAAAGAATTACAATATTAAAAAGAAGAAGAAGAAGTGATTGTATGAAACAAAACAACAGTTAGTGTACACGTATACGGCAATTATGTTGATTACAAGTCATGAGATGGCTGCATGTAACCTGAAAATGCCAAAGGAGTTGCAACATGATCAACTGGTCATTTTTAAGAATTTGTGTCCAAAAGGTAATTCTTTCTTTTGTTTATTCATAGAGCCACAGATCATGTTTTTTTTAGAGTTCCAAATGTATACTATTTAGAGTTCACAAGAACAATGGTATTTGTCATATTTTCAACATATAATATTTAACATTGAGAACATTTTTTTCTTCAAAAAGCGTTTTCCTCTACTTTTTCGCTATTTGAAATTTTACTATTTGTTATTATCCGCTAAATTAAGTCTACACTATTCAAACAAAATTCGCTTGGTCTAATGAAAAAAAATCCGCTTAGAACTGGTACATATACCTCTCAATTAAGCAATTCTTTCTTTTTTCATGTGAACACAGAGTTTTGTCAAGTAAATACAGTGTTTGGATTCGAACTTGGCAAAATCTATAGACGCGTAAAAGTTTATGGCATCAAATCCATCTTTTGTACTAAATTAAGGTGGAGCTTATCAATGATAAGACGTGTACAATTGTAATGAACTCATCATTATTGGGACAAAGAGTGATTAGATAAGAAAGGGTCTTAAACCACTCTTTAATTGGAACATAAAAATTTTCTCCGCAGCCACTTTACCTTTTCTACCTGACGCAAAGATTAATTAATTAGGTGGGATTAGATTATATGTGAGTAAGCATTAGAAAGTATTTTTTGTTTTATATTGCCCCCAGCCAAAAATCGAATCTTGAAGTTCTTAGCATTACAACTATAAATATAATAGATTATAAGTTTATTAGTAGAGTATTTTTTATTTAACAATTATATTTTGATACTTTAATTTAAGAAAAGCTAAAAATTCAGATTTTATAAATAAATTGTTGATTTAGTTAAATATATTGACCCTGAACAAGTTTTACCTGTTTTAAAACAGAAACAAAAATTCGATAATGCTGTAGCAATAGTTTTGCATAGTATTGCATCAAGAAAAGATCCCGGATAACGAACAACTTTTTCTTTTTAAGATAGGAATATCCATTTTCGCAAGGACGTTATCAAATCTGACTTTTGATTTTCCTTGAATCAATAATTATAAACATTGGGCATGTTTGAACCCAGTAATTTGGTATTGTCCCATTCAACAATATTTATATTTTTTTAATCTGCTAAAAGAACCCTTAATTTGTAATGTTAAAACAAACAAGCTCTTGTAGGGCTTGTTCAGAAAGAATAATACGTTTTGTATTTTACGTAATTTTTGTAATGATTAATAATAATTATATAGTAAAAAAATAAAAAAAATATTTTTTATCAAAATACTAAATATTACTCATTCCAGATAAGTTCATAATTAAAAAAGAAAAAGGAAAGTAGTAAGAAGAGTAAAAGAAGAAGAAAAAAATGCCGAAGAAAAGGGAAATTAGGCAAGATGAGCTGAGAAAATGGAAGGGGAAGACGCGGCTCTTCAAATACACGTGCGTGAGTACACGCGTTCCAAAGTGGTGCTGGTAGGAAAGACATTTGTCACTACGTGGCCCTCCTTAATTTCCCTCTCCACTCATTACTCATTATTTGTCTTCTTCTTTCCGAACCTTAGATTTTATTACCTACTCCTTTCCACTCCGTCCTAAACTACATTCATTTCATTTTTTTTTCACTAAATAATTAATTTGATTACAAATATCAGTTGTAATTGTTTTTCCTCAAACGCCAATCATTTGAATTCAATGCCTTTTCAAAAAAATACTCTATTTGCTAAATTAATTGATATCTAAACATCTTTCTTGATTTAACTAATTTGAATTCAAATAGAATAAAACTCTTGCTTTTGTTTAGGTTCTTTTTACTGATTTATTAACTTTTTTAACATTCGAAACCTGAACTCAAACCTCTTATTAGAAAAAGAGAATTTTTTATCGCTCCACTATACTCTTAACATGTAAAAAAAATGAATCCATAAGAAAGCAACATACTTTCAGTTTAAAATAGAATAAACCTAGTTTCGACCATAAAAAAAGAAAAATGAAATATATGAAAATAACATTGTACACCACAAAACTAAAAAAAAACTTTACTCCGTATAGACCGACCATTTTTTATTTATTTTGGAGTAAAGTATCTTTCCGTATGGACGGTGCAAACCTCCGTAGGAAATTCCCTTTTTTTGCCAATTTAGTCCCTTATGTTTTGTCTTTTTACTTGTGTAGTCCTTTATTTTATTAAATTTCACTTAAGTGGGACTAAATCTTAAAAAAAGAATTTCCGTACGGATATCAGACTTTTGCACGAAAAATCTGACATTTGTACGGAAAAGCAGACCTTCGTATGAAAAAAGAGTTATGTTTGTACCGAAAAGGTTGACCTTCGTACAAAAAAACTGACTTGAAAAAGAATTATGTGTGTGTGGACGTAATTAATTTTTCACATGAGTCAGTTTTGTAATTGGCCCCAGAAATATTTTAAATTGCTAATATCACATTCATTAATGTCATTAAAATATATGATTACAAATTTGGAAAAAGGACTTTATTAGCATCAACATAATAAATAGAACAAAAAAAGAGTAGCATAGGTATATATAGCAAGGACGAATAGGACGGGAGCATGACCCACGTCCTTTTGCCGTTACTTGGTCCAATCAAAATTTTCCGTTATGATAATTCTTACCTCCTAAATACACACACATGCTCTCTTGGGTAACTAAAGTTTGAGTAGACAGCGCCGTCCCCTTTTCTTAGTACGACCTGTTTGGTTTGTTCCTATAAATGGTGATCACCACCTACTCCTGCCAAACTAAGCTCCAACACAAACCCATTGATCCTTCCAAAACCCCTCCAAACAACACTTAACATGAGGCTTCCAGTTGGAGCTCCTCGACCTTCCACTCTCCCTTCAGTGAAACAATTCCAACTCAACTCTACTAATTACTACCGTACAGTTGCGGTAAGAACATTCTTGAATATTCGATGCTCCCAGGTTTCCTTAGATTCCGTCAAGTACCATTCCTTAAATCGATTATTTGGATGTAATAAATCCGCCAAATTAGGAAAAAAATGGCGGGAATATCAAGGCATTAATAACTGGGACGACCTCTTGGATCCTCTCGACGACCACTTACGCGGTGAAATCATCCGGTACGGCCAGTTCGTTGAAGCCGCTTACCGGTCTTTCGATTTCGACCCTTCTTCACCTGCCTATGCCACGTGTAAGTTTCCCAGAAATTCCCTGTTGGCAAGGTCGGGATTTCGAGATTCTGGTTACAAGATGACTAAGAACTTACGTGCCACGTGTGGGATCCAGTTGCCACGTTGGATTCATCGGGCTCCATCTTGGGTGTCCATACAGTCCAGCTGGATCGGTTTTGTCGCGGTTTGCCAAGACAAGGAAGAAATTGCCCGGCTTGGACGCCGTGATGTGGTCATTGCTTACCGTGGCACTGCCACGTGTCTTGAATGGCTTGAGAACCTACGCGCCTCCTTGACTTGCTTGCCGGACCGCCACCATTCATTGGGTGGCGCTGCCGTGCCAATGGTGGAGCGTGGGTTCTTGAGCTTGTACACTTCGGGGACTGCCACAAGTCCTAGCCTACAAAGCATGGTGAGGGAAGAGGTGGCACGGGTTGTTGAAATGTACGGAGGCGGAGACGTGCCACTCAGTTTCACGATCACCGGACACAGCCTCGGCGCTGCCCTTGCGACACTCACCGCCTACGACATCGGCGTCACCTTCGGCAACTCACCAATGGTGACGGTTATCTCCTTCGGCGGGCCGCGCGTGGGTAACAAGAGCTTCAGGCGTCAGCTGGAAAAAAGTGGGACCAGGATTCTCCGAATCGTTAACACCGATGATGTCATCACGAAAGTCCCTGGATTCGTGATTGACAACAATGACGTGGCGTTAGGCGGAGGCTTCCACGTGGCATCGGGGTTGCCGAGCTGGCTGAAGAAGCGCGTGGATGAGACGCAGTGGGGGTATGCTGAGGTGGGAAGAGAACTGAGATTGTGCAGTAAGGAGTCGCCGTATCTGAGCAAAAGGGATGTTGCCACGTGTCACGAGCTAAGCACATATTTACACTTGGTGGATGGGTTTGTGAGTTCGGCATGTCCTTTTAGAGCCACGGCGAGGATGGTGCTAAATAAGAACCATGGAGAAAAGCTTGGATTTAGATAATGATTATTATTTAACTATTTTTTAATTGTAGATTATGGGGATAGAGTAGATAGAGAGAGAGAGAGATCAAATAGCATCCACCAAAAAAGCAAAGCTAAAGGTGGATTGGATAGGTGTGATTATTTTTCCACGCATGTACAGGTTAGGAGCCATTTTGTATAAGCTATAACCCATTTTTGACACCATTAATCAATCGAGACTTTTTTCCTTTCACATATTGGGTTTTGTACTATGGACTATGCCAGAAACTACTTTGGATTTTTAGCACAGTGGGCATTACTTGTTGAAATGGAAATGCGAGAGAGTTTCTGGAATTTCTTTTGGCTATTTCTTTAAGTTTTTGTTTGGGAACTTTGCAAAATACGGTACAAAAGATTATTTAATGGGAAAGAATCATTTAGACGTATGTTAATTCCCCAGGCCATCCATTATTAAGTTATTCATTGTATGTATTGTAGGGATAATAGATTAAAAGTTCACTTATACTTGTGGGCGAAGGTCTTCCGATATTCATAAAATATCATAACTTTAAACTGATTGTAATATAAAGCACATATTTTCTCATTTCTTGATGTTATTGTAGCCTTTAATGTGTGAAAACATCTTGAGTACTGAATTTTCTCTGAACTTAATTATTAACAAAAGTATTCATATTTAAAATTTTTCTAGTATCATTTTAAATAGATATTCTGTTGGATTTATTTATAAAGATGTGCTTTGATAAATTAACTTTTTATAGGAACAGAATAACAGTTTCGTGGCAATGGTATCAAAGTAAACTCAGAGCGGACTTCACTAAATTAATATTCTATATAACTTAGTAGATTTGATCTTATGGCCCCATAATGCCTTGTTTGGATGCTGGCAGTATGATTTATTAATGAACAGTATGATATAATATTGTATGATATGGTGTTGTAATTACTGTTTACTGTATTTGAGAAGATAGTATGATATAACATGATAAATAGTTATTTTTGTTTGGTTTTATGGTATGGTTGTAATACTAATAAAATGACTAAAATACCCTCAGTTAGTGGTATAGTATGGTGCTTTATGATATTCCTTTGGGTATTTTAGAAATGTTAAATTTATAAACCATCGGAAACCACAGGAAACTATCGTTTTTGTGGTTTACAAAATTTGTTAAAATTCATAGTTTTTAAACCATGAAAAACCATACCATATCATACCATGGATATGTAAAAATTAAAACAAACAAAAATTTAACTATATCATATTTTATAAAACCATGGAAAACCATCAACCAAACAAGGCCTAAGACGTATGGGTTTTTATGCATGTGTATAGGGTGGCGATTTATTTTAAGGTGTACCTCCGACCACTTAATGGTGTACAAGAACATATTAGAACCTCAAAAACAAATACAAAGAATTGTAAAGTTTAATTAAAACAACTCTAACAGTCAACATCATATATACTTAATGATCTCACTATCATTGGCTGTACAAAAGTAAGTAAATTCGGCTTTTCAATGCCGAAAATATTATAGGATCCTTCGCAAATGTGGTATATATCAAAGATTGTGGTCATTGTTGGTTCTTCTTCGATTGTGTCTCTCCACAGTCCACAAATATGTATTTTCATAGTACAAGAGAATGACTGAAACTCATATGGCAACATCTACCTCCTTCTATTTCAACATTGACATATAATACTATGTTGTATATATTTATTTATTTATTTTTGTAAAATACCCATAGATTCTAGTTGTAAGTATCATCGGTATATATTTAACTAATTTGAATTTTAGTTGTGAGTGAAAAAAAAATTCATTACTGACTTTTAAAACTATTCTCTATATCTAATATTCTATGAATCTTTTGTCAAAATATGTAGTTTTTTTTTATCAAGAAGAAATTTGTGTCTTCATTGAAAACCACTAATGTTTTTTTTATAAGTAAAACCAACCAACCAGTGTTCGTTAAATCTTTTGTCAAAATAGCTAAGATGTTAAAATATTTTGTTGGGCACTGTGTATCTATCAAGACTAAATGGTGCTTATTTAATAACAATTCTCCATTCAAACCGTGTCCTTTGGCTTTGAGGTGAAGTTAGTCTGATTTTTTGAGCCACTCTTATGTTACGTTAAGCCTCTTTTATGAAGTGCTAGTTTTTAGTTCACTTCTATCAAGAAAAAATTCTCGCTACTACCACAACCTTTAGTGGTAAACTAGAGTAATACTAGTACTATGCAAGGTGCTTATCAAAATTTTAATTAAATATTATTAATAAAATAAAAGGTTAAAATAAAAATTAATATACTTTAATTTTATTTTATATATTATGGAAATTTATAATAAAAATTTTATTGTGTTATCTGATATTAAATAACATTGGTAATATAGATATATTGCTTATCATAATTTTCATACTATGCAATATGAATTATATTTTTCATTAAAATATTTTTAAATTAATAGTAAAATAATAAAATTTTATATATTTTATTTATTGTTGAGTATATTGGAAAATTTTTACCTATCAAACTAACCAATGTTTATTTAATATTTTTTAAAAATTTGTAATTCAATCTCTCTTCTAATATTAGATTTTAATTTTAAATTTTACTCCTATTAGATTTTTTATTCTAATTTTTTACTCTCATCACTATTTTTTTATGCCTCATCTTGAAATCTAAACTAATTTTTTTTATCATTATTACTTACTTAAATTTATCATAATTAAAGATGATACACTTTCATTTTAAAACGGAAGTCTTAACAAAGTTAAGTGGAAATAATATATTTCTTATATGATATAGTAAAAAAATTTTTGATAGATAGGCATAAAGAAATTAATTGATTTTAAACTATTAGAATATAATTTTTCAATTAATTAAGCAAATATTTGTCAAAAATTTGAAAAAACTCAATATATATTTTAAAAATATGCCAATATATTTCTTTTTTGTAAAATATGCCAATATAATAGTGTATTCAACTCTTTCTAAATGAATAATAATAATAAAAATAAATCTATTTTAAAGAGTAATAATGAAAAAAAGACATATATCAATCAACTATGAAGCCATTTGAAAACTTGAAAAAACTTTAGAGGCTCCTTAGCGCAATACTCATGCTGTACACGGACATATAATTTGTTTTATTTAATTGGACTTATTTTTATAAAATTAATGAATAAAATCAAATTAATTTACTTTAATTTTATTTAGCATGTTAAAAAATTAAAATATATTTTTATATTTATGTTTAATCATATTAGAAATATATTGTATAGCGTAATTTCCGTAGCATCTTAATATTTTCTTTACTAAGTAAATCTTGAATAGTAATTTTAGCAATAAAATATTTATATTTTATTACTAAGTAAATTTAAATGAGTTTGAAGTCTTTTTTCTTGTATAATCACTCTCCTTCTTAGGATAATTTATCAAAAAAAAAAAAGCATTGAATCCCTTTTGTCTAAAACAATATCAAAATAGACAACTATAATTGTAATAAAACACATCTAGTTTTCTTTTTCATAAAATATTCAAAATATTTAAGTGTATTGTTGTTTTTTCTTAATACAATTAGAGGATTATAATGTATTAATTAAGTAGAAGACAAGTGGCAAATAAATAAATAGTCATTTGTCAATAGCTTGGGAAAACTCCCTAGTTATTATATATATATTGATTTTCTGATTTGTCTTTTTTCTCTGCATTTTACTAGATCTAGGCCTTGCTTGGCTAATATGATCGAACTTATGTGAAGTATGATTCTCAAGAATTAATTTTTCAAAAATGTAATATAGAGTTGTTTATTTCAATTTACATTTTTCGGGAAGTCTATATTTTCAATGTAAATTCTTAAAAGTCTAACATCGATAATGAAAAAACTACCTTGATAAATAGTCAATCCTTCTAAGTTGTAAGCTTGAGGATAAAATGGAAAATTTTTCAACTTTTATGAGGAAGTTCAACTTACCTGAGTTTTGCTAGAAGTTACTTCCCTAACCGGGGAAGTCAGATATCCAACTTCATGGGAAGTTCATATCCTATTTCTAACCAAGGAAGATTTCTTTTTGTATTTTCCACAAACTCCTATTTTCCCTCCCTACTTACCTCCAACCTAGCAAACCCTTGGATAACTTATTAAATAAGCAAGTTTAATCATGATGTAGGAGGGGAAGATTATCTGGCACTCGTAAGTTTTGTGGTTCACCAACTGGCTTATTGTGGTATCCATAGGTCAAAACGTAATAGTGAGATTAACAGGAAAAGTAATAATTATCAAAAACAACCTAAGGTAAGGCATAAACTTTTAGTAGGATTTTTTTTTCGTAATGACATTTTTAACTGATGTATAGTGTGCACGCTCTCAAAGTATATTATCGATTTATTTGTTTATATGTCTGAAGATTGTCATAGGATATTGTTTCATCATATGTGAACACAAAATGCTAGAAAAAGCAAGTTTGTCCATAAAGGGTCATGGTTAAACCTAATGTGATAAAGATAATAGTATATTATCATATATAATATTTGTATCTTAACATATAATGAAGTCCTTAATTAATTAGAAGTTTGAATCATAATTGACTTTAAATAAGATGATTATCCTATTTACATATTTAGAGTTTTATTTGCTTGAAGGAACATGACCCGTAGAGAGAGAGATACCACGGTTTCCTCAAGTAGAGAAAAGAAGAAAATAAGCATTCTTTACCTTGATAAAAACACATGTGGGAAAATTGAGCTTTTCTCCTCCAACTCGACCCCCCCAATCCCCGTCACTGTGATCTTCCAAGAACTTTCACGTTGTGTTAAAGTCGTGCTTCTCCAATGTCTTCTTAGTTCGTAAATTCCATGCTGGCCAATTTACTTATTTGATCCTGTTAATTAACTTAAATTAATATATTATGACTAGGATGTAATGATTTTTCTTTCTTCCCCTTTTTTTCCTTTGCTTGCAACAAAGTTAAATATAAGTATTTGATGAGTTAGTTGCATTAAAATAATGAAAAATGACCAATCTACTTAAAGCAACCGAGTCAATTTTAATATTGTTTTATATAATTGTCTTCTCTGGTTAATTGCTTGTAGAGTTGAGAATATCTTGATAAGAACAAAATAATAAGAACTGATCATTAAATTAAATTAATCAAATAACAAAATACTTGAATTATTGAGCATACTGACCAAATGATTGGCAAACACATGGATGCTATAATTTATGTCCTTAAGTATGTTTTGGTGGGTTCTTTATTTCCATCACTATATTTATCAGTTTTTGGGTTTAACATAAATCTTTTTTCATGGATCTGCTCATTTTAATCTCTGAAATGCTCTATAATCATTACTATATTAATATTAATGTTTGGATCTCCTTAAAAAAAAGCCTCTTACTTCAAATGAGACAAAATCTAAAGGATTGTTTAGTTGAAAATTTTTTCCATTGCTTTTTTAAAAAATAGAAAATAGAGATGAAAAAATGAAAAATTAGTTCAAAAAAATTTTAATTAGCAAACATATTTTCTAAATGTTTTCAATTTTCAAAAAATAGAAACAAAACAGAGAAAAAAATAAAAAACTGTTTTATAAACTAAACATAGCCTAATATTTGACCTAATTGAAAGGGTTTGAGAAATTATCTCTAAATTGAACTAGTGCAATACTCGTACTACGCATGATAAATTAAAATATTTTTGTTTAAATTAATAAATGATATATTTTTTATTTAAAAAATATTTTAAAAATTAGTACTTCAATAATAAAAATCAAAATATTGGCAAATCAGAGGGTAAACTATAACTATTAAATATTTAAAATTATTATAAAAATTTTCTAATTTTATTAATAATTCTTTTATGAATTAAATATACTTTTTTTTCTTAGAGAAGTCTATTGGTTTATCAAAATAAAATTTTTTAATTCATATATTATAATATTAATCAAGTGAATGCATATGCACGCATTGAATTAAGCCAATTAACTAATATTATCTTAATTTAATCGAAATATCAAATCACCACTAATTTTTATATTTGATTCTTCCTTTTAAAAAAAACTAATACAAAAATCAATGTATAAAACAAAAATCGAGATTTTTTTGTTATGTAATATATATTGATTTTCGTTATATATTGAAGATATATTGATTTTTTTGTTATATAATTATTGATTTTAGAAATTTTTTGTATATTATATTAAAAAAGGAAAAAGAAAAAAAATTTAGAAGAATCGTTGTATGTCAATCAGTTAAAATGTTACTTGTCAAAACTTAGAGAAAACTCTCAAACTTTAAATATATATATTGATTCTCAACTAATAAGGATTATTTTTGCTACTGTCGGTGCAATTATATAAGAAGCTATCTCAACAAATATCAGCTCAATTAAACAACTGATCAAAGCTAATTGTTCTTTACTTCCACTAATTTTTCAATTTAGTTTGGTTGGGTGAGGGTCGATTCGATTTGGTTTAGGAGAGTTTTTTTTTTAAGTTAATTGGTCCTGATCCTTTCGTGTCTAGCAAACTAAATAATTGTTTGAAAATTATTAATAAACGATAATTAGTTGAACTAGTTAAGACCAAAATTGTTAATAGCTCAAAGATTATCTGACGTGTTAAGCCTAAAAATAATTTACATATTGGATATTATTTGGTACTCGCCACAATTTATTCTAAATTTAGGGAGATGAACATTTGTTTTTGTTACGCTACCTAATATTCAGACGTCTTTAGTGTTTAACTAATACAAATTCAAGTTAAGTTAAAACCCTAGTCTCTATTTAAGAGTTTTAAATTTTATTCGTAACTAAAGTTCGAACTTGAGACTTTTAATTAAGAAAAGAAAAATATTTACTGCGCAACACTTACATTGCCACTTGAGAAAGATGACATTAATTTTATGGGGTAGGTTCAAATTTGACCCCAACGTTTACTCAAAAGAGCACGTTTGACTTTAAAGGTTTTCCCGACTTAATTTTGCCCTTGTCTTATAAAAAGAGACCAAATTCCATTATGACGGCCGTTAAACGGCTTTAATTTTTAAGCATTGCAACCCACCCACAGCAATAGAAACCCATCATCATCATGACAGCACCAATCATACCGCCACCATGTGAAATTAATTTTTTATAGTGAAGACAATCTCGATTAAGGTTGTCGGAGAGATTGAAGAATGATTGGGTTCTGATTTCCTAGCACAAACAGAAGTTTCGTAATTAGCTTTGCATGGAAACATAGTAAAGCAATTATGAATTTTAAATTTTGGGAAGGTGGGGATAGGGGAAAATCAAGAAAAAGGAAAATAATAAGGGGATGGTGGAGATTAGAATTGAATAGAAGTTTGAGAGAACATTAGACAGAGATGAATTTGCAAGAGAGAGATGAATGAGAGAGAAAATTACTGTAAGTATCATTGGAAAACACTAATTAAAAAGAGAGAGATGGTAGAGAAGACGAAGAAGATTGGTTGGTTGGTTGGTTGTTAGGTTGATATTTGGGTTTTGAATTGGGTTCAACTTAGTTTTAGGTTTTGAATTGAACCATTTTTAAAATAAAAAAGTTGATGTATGAGGAAATTTTTTATCCAAATACGTAATAGACCATCTAATCCAAAATTAACCCCTTTAATGGTCGTTATAAGGAAGGGCCAAATTTGCTCTCTTTTTATTACGGCAAGATCAAAATTGAGCCGGAAAAAAACGTTAAAATCAAATGTGTTCTTTTAGCCAAACGGTCAAATTTGAATTAGGACTGATAATTTTTGACATGATAATACAATTTATAATTACACGATTATAATACAATACAAATAATATAAATTTAATTTTTTTAATATTTATATTATATATAATAATATATAATACGATTAAGACACGTCTAATATAAACTATCACCTTAATTTGAATCAGTCCAGCCCTGACAGTAATACTGGCAGGAGTTAGGTCCTACATATAAGCAAGTACAAACTACATGAGAAAAGAAAAAAAAAAAAGAAAAGGAAAAAGAATATGAGACCACTTGTAACCATTATTGAAAAGTATGTAGTGATACGACATCGTACAGCAACCCAACCGCGTTGCAGCAGCGTGAGATTCTTTCCTCGGAAGGCAGGGCCAGGCAGCCACCTACTAAAGAAAAAATGCTGAGTCACACACCTCCCTAACAAGAAAAAGCAACATCACTACCCAAAATTACCTTTTTACATTCTCTCTCTTCATTTCTAAACTCTCAAAAACATCTTTCTGATTCTTGATCAAAAAAATAGTTTGCTCAAAATAATTGATTGTATTGAGACTTGCATATACTTAATCACACAGTAATTAATATGTTAAGTCGGATCGTAAATTACTAAACATACACTTCATATCTTTTTTTATTCGTCTTTTTAATCAGAGACTTCCTTGTCATTTGCATTTTGTTTGAGTATATTATAATTAGGAAAATCGTTTCCTTTCCATGTGATCAATCAAATTTATCAATTTGTAATCACAATCCATCACTCAATACGTTACAATCAATGCATGTAGTAATTCAACGCAAGTAATTCAAATGACAATGAGCACTTATAACATTAAAAAACTTACAAATCCAAATATCTCTTTGAGACAGCACAAACAGATTAATTAAGTGCACAGAGACCGTAAAATCGATGTAGAATTTAAATAATTACTTTTTGATTCGAACTATGATAACTTTAATAGTTACTTTTTAATTTTTATTTAAAATATTAAAATTAGAACCAAATAAGTGGTAACCAACATTGATTTTAAAAACTAAAACATAGAAAAGTAGAACAAAATTGCTAATTCAAACACATAAAGTTAAGACCTTGTAATTTATTTAGGACAAAAAGTTAAAGAAGTTACCATAAAGTTAGTTATCAGTTAATTAAAAACGAAGTAAAAACACATCAAAGCAATGAAGAGCTTCAAGTAAACAACCTGATTTAAAAAACAAAAACCCCAACATAGATTAAAACCAATTCGGTTGACTGCCAACTTAAACCCATATCTACAAGAATGGCATGGTCCGTAATTAACTCAAAACCATAAGCCCATTTCAGTGAAAAGAGATTTATAAATACGTGTCTGAACAATTTCACGCAAAAAGGTCTCATCTTGTGCTGTCTTCGAGCTGTATATAACTCTTCCGCAAGAGAATTTATATAAGAAGGGAATTCCACATCCACCACATCTGCCACCACTACTGCTATTTCTTCTCCATAAACATCATAAAGCTTCAGACTTTCGCTTTTGTAAAGTTTCTTATTCAGTATAATGGAGGATCGTAAGGAGGTAACTTTCTGTTCTGTTTTTAGGTGTTTGTTTCTTGGGAAATCTGTGAAAAATGGAAGAGACGATAGTTCTTACGTTGGTTTGTAATATTTTTGCGATCTTGTTTCAGCTTTTAAGCATGTTTAACTGTTCAGGTTGAGAAAGAGCATATTTTTTGACGGATGCGAAGTTTTTTCAGCTTTTTAAGTCAAACTGTTCAATCTGCAAAGATCATCATCTTGTTCGAATGAGCAAAAATTTTGAAATGGCTCATGGGTTTTTATCTTTTTTTTTTTGTGTGGTTTGGGTTTTGGTGAATGGAATCTTCTGACTTTTGAGAGAAAAAAGTTTTCAGCTTGGAATATTAATAATTTGTCGTTCATATTCGTTCTTAACTACCATTCCTTTCTGGAAGAAGGGGAATAGGGAGATGGGTTTTCAGTTGTTTTCTTGGCATCCAAACAGCACTTTCCAATTATTAGTTAAACCCTTTTATCAGCCATATAATTGCATGATAGTAATTTTTTTTTAATTTCTTTTCTTCATGTGATTGGAAGAATATGCTGAAATCACCCAAGAATGTTTTGTCCATGTTTGTTGAGTGAATAAATTTGGGTTTGTCATCATGATTTTTGCTTTTTGGTCATAAAAGTTACTTTTTTAAATGGAAAATTCAATCTTTGAAAACAAAACATTACTGCTCACCTTTTCAAAGCTGAGAAACAGTCGAAGCACTATCCTTGATCCTTTCCTATCTTAAAAGTTGAATGTCGAATGTTGTCACTTTCAATTTAGTTCCTTGTCAATGCTTCTCTCTGATAAAATTACACAGCATGTCAACTACTATTTCATGTAATTACCTTAACAGAACTATACCAAGACTGGGAATGCCTAGCTAGCTGAACTCTATATTCACCATTTTAATTCCTAATTCCTATATTTTTTTTCCGGAAAAAAAGAAAGATTCAAAGGAAGGATAATTGGGTTTAAGGCCACACAATGTAGAATTCATCACAATCAGGTTTCCAATGGATCTAGTCCTTAAGGACCTACAATTTAGTCCAAGTTGGAGTATCAAGCTTTCAATCTCAAATTGTTAGAATTATTTACATTAATAGACCAGTCTTTTTTAACCATTCCAATTTGTTTTCTCAGTTATAGTTCTGCTGAAATTAATCTTTTACTTCTGTGTCTTATGGCATTGGAAATAATGTTGTTTCCTTATAATGTTAAGGGTCACTGATTGGTTTTTTCTGTCTTGTCTTATGTGAAGAAAAATGCACCATGGCTATCAGTTCCACAATTTGGAGACTGGGACCAGAAGGGTACACTGCCGGACTATTCAATGGATTTTTCGAAAATCAGGGAAATGAGGAAGCAGAACAAGAGGGATTTGTCACGAGCCAGTCTTGGAAATGAAG
>CAODLS012396097.1:0-19269 GCA_948243855.1 Flueggea neowawraea | reverse complement strand
TTTCCACTTAATTTAATTACCCAATATACCTCAAAAATCACATTAACACCAAAAAATATTATTTCAAATTTTTACCCAAATTTATTAAAAATAATTATTTAAAAATAATTATTCCAAAAATAATTATTCCCAAAACTAATTATCCACCAATAATTATTCAAATTAATTACTCCAAATATAATTATCCCAAAATAATTATAAAAATTATCCGGGGTATTACAGTTTGATCGTATTATATTGTGAGACTATTGTTTTTATATGTTATTGAGTATTTCGAGTATTTATTCAGTTTCTATGCTCTAATTATTTTATTATTATTATTATTTCTGTTGATTGTTTAATGTGGCTAGTTGATTAATTGATTGAAATAATATACTGTTATTTAGGATTGATAGTGCGTCACATTAGTCCTAATCTAGGTCACGAATAACGTGAATTTATGTGTTGGACATTGTTCATTGTTATGGAACTGAATAATCTCATTTAAATGATTTACGACGTTTCCGACTTCACTGACTAGGATAAGGATCTCTTTGGTTCTTACTGCTGCCATAGATTAAACCTTGTCAAGGCGTCCCGGGGGTTGTCTAGTGGTTAGAGAACTAGTCTGTAGGGTGTCCCGGGGTTATCGATCATGTAAGAAGAAATTGGCTAATTAAGTGCGTCACCATTAGCTTTAACTCTATTTATTTTAATACTTGATATTTATCTTTTATGATGTGATCAACTGAAAGGATAAAACTGATAAGTATATCGGCTAGGCTTTATTATTATTGATTTTTGTTAACTGCATTTCAATTCTGTTTACTTTGATTTACTGTTTCTGTTTGTTTTGATATTTAATCTTCGTTCTCTGCATTTCTTGTTTATGCTTTATTTTGCTTTTCTTGTTTTCGACAAATAAATAAGTTTTACCAATTTATGTGGATTTGACTCTACTCATTGCTGTCTACATAATCTTTATCTTTGAGTAGGAATTAATTTGTTGGTTTGACACCTATCACTCTAACATGTGTAGATCAACGTGTACTAAATCAATAGCCTTATCAATATCAACTATTAAGTGCCCCGTTATTTATAAGTCAATGTTACTTGACTTGGCTGCATATGTTACATATTAATAACACAAAGTAGAATAATAAATTTATAATTTTAGTGCATATTCATATATAAACGAGCTTGACCTTGAGCTTGTTCGTGAGCTTAATAGCAACCCTGTTCTCGATCCTACTAACGAGTTTGTTCACGAGTCTATTCATGAACACATAATTGAGTCTGTTTACGAGTTTTTCTAGTCGAGTTTTTGAGTGTTCAAGTATCGAATTTCAAATTTTGTTTAAGCTCAGCTTATTTATTATTTAACCGAGCCACAAACGAGTTTTAATTGAGTTGAATGTGCGAGTTGCTCGGCTCATTTACAATGTTAGGTATGGTCCCTCCACATATGTAGATTAACATGTACAAAATCAAAAGGTTCAACTTAGAAGTAGGAGGTAACTTAGTGGCCTTGATTGCCAAGCAAAATATTGTGAGAAGAGGAAACAATAAACAAAGAGGAAGAGAAGATGAAACAAAACGATAAAGAGGAAGAGGGGATTTTTCATCCTTATGATTAGGAGACGATGCATTATCCAAGTTCAAGTTTAGCAATCATCCTTGAATATGTCCCCTCCTATCACCTTTCCGTTGTGAAGGTCTTATATATATAATATAGCGCAATCTAAAGAAGAATCGATTGACTCAGGAATTTTGATCAACCAATTGGCCAACATGTATTAAAGTTTGCAGTTAAATTAGAAAATAAAACTATAAGTATTCAACAATGGAATCAAGAAGAATGGGTGTGATTCATCAATAAACTAGGGCAGCAGCAGAGGAAATAGCACATGGTAATTTTGTTTGCAAGGTAGTTTGAATCTTTAGTTGGACTTCCTCTTTAGAAAGATTTGTGTTGGTACTATTAGAGCAACCGTTAGTGTGCTCTTTACACAAACCAGAAGCAAAAGTTTAAACCTGGTTTTGTTTATTCCTTTGCAGAAAAGTTGGCATTCATCAACTACTTGTTCCTTAGTTTTATTTTTTTGATAAGTATGTACGCAAATTTATCTTATTGTCATAGCCACCAAAGTAGTGGCCGAGCGAGAAAAACTTGCTCCTTCTTGCAATAATTTCATTCATTCTTCTTCTTGTAATGTGACTGTATATGCCCAATGGCATTACAAAATCAGCTTTGTGTTTTGCCATAATCTCCATTTTACTTTTTCATTTCAAGGCCTGCCATGAGAAGCTAAAAGAGCAGCATCAGTAGAGTTAGTTTTTGCATCAAAATTAGCGTATGCACGTAGTCAGGTCTCCTCACGAAGTTCTCCTAATACTGAATCAATAATCAATTTTTGTTATTCCGCAATCGATTATATTGGACATGGCATTCTCAAATTAGGTCTGAGTTTCATGAGAAGTTGAAGAAGTCTACTTTTGTCTCTTTCTTTTTTGAGCTCTTGATATGTTGAATTATCAACAAGGTTTAGAGTCACTTTATCTATTTTAGTCCAAAAGCCCAATAATTTAGAATAAAAGGGCTCCATATCATCTTGATTAAGTTTAGCAATTGCATGATTTGAAATTGTTAAGCTTGATTTGTTTGGGAACGCAGTTTCTTCAGGTAGCAATACAGTGTAGTAGTAAAGGATCTCAGACTAAAAGCAATATTCCCTTTTCCACAGAATTCAAGATCCAAAGTTATGATTCAAGAAATGTTATTATCTCTCCATTTTTCCCTTTCTTTATCATTAGTTGGTTCTTGCTATGATCCATTTAAAATTATATTCTTTCTATAAAGATTAAAAATAAAATTCTCAAAGAGTATCGTTCCTCCCTTTAAACTTAATATATATTGAATCATTTTTTTGGCAATCAATGAAGTTACAAAAATAAAGTACAGAATCAGGGACGAACCCAAGGTCCAGGGGGTCTCGTGACCCTGGTGGCGACGAGATCCTATATATAAAGTTTCATTATATTACAAAGTCTTATATATATAGTTTTGTTATAATAACTTTTAAGTTTCTGAACTTAAAAAAAATAAACAATTAAACTCTTAATTTGATCTATTGTCTATTCGTTTGCTACTAAAATCATTACCAACTTTCATGATGTTATTCAACAGTGCCCTTGAGTGAAAATAATTTTAGGTCCGTCACTGTACAGAATGCACCTAGAGATTGGAAAATGCAAAGACGAGCTACCGAATATTGATATAGAGATGCAACGGTGATTGCCGCAAATGTTGAGAGCTATACAACCGATTGTATTTTCAATGAAGCAGAATATATTTGAATTATTACGTCTATGAGATCATGTTAATCATAATTAGATCATAATATTTAGCGATATAAAAAGAATGATCGAATAGAAAAAGTTGTTGCATCCTTCGTTGTATATTCTGTTATAGCAGCGGGTAATTTGTAGGCTTTGATGCATTTAATAATACTGTCTTTAAAGTATTAATTGGCTGAAGAGTTGTAGCATTATACCTTCAGGATACAATAAAACTTAGAAGTCTACAGGTAGCAAAACCAGAAGACTTCTCTTAAGAACTTCTGTGAAGAATGATTTGTGTAAACATATCACAACATATTAAGTCTCATATACGCAATGAAAAAACATAAAGAGACCAGACTAGGAAATACACTACAAGAATATAGGAATAAAATCAAGGGATTATATATTGACGTCCCATAATAAGCGCAGTTGAATATATTATGTCCAAGAATTAAGGTTAAAATGTAGCTAGTATGACCATTTACAATATGTACCATCCTAGTGTCATTGCTGAGGAATGTAAAATTTTATTCGCATTTTGTTGGTTGTTAAAGTTGATTTTATAAAGAAATCCACAAATTGTACAGTCCACTCGCTTACTCTGTTACTCAGGATAAACTCATTTAACTTGGGTTGCTATTTACGTTCCGGTAATTCTTTTTTTTTTTTACTGGAGCTATGCTCTTTGTATCTTCGATTTATTAACAGCTGAATTGCAGTAAAAAAAATTAGAAACTGTTAGAACAGCAGATATGCTCACTACAGATCATGGGTGGTATCCAAACTCGATTAAAATTTTGGCATCGAGTTGGGTTTAGATTTGTAATTCTAATCCTATTTAGTTTTATATATGAGCTTTTTATTGGATTAGTAGAGCCTATACTATTTAGTCATATAAAAAACTGACAACAAAATCCTAGGCACAATATAAGCATAAAAAAATCTCTCTCCCTCTCAAGTGTGTCGTCAACCTCATAGCATAGGAAGGAGAGAAAATCATCTTCTGAAGAACACACTACACAACGTGCATAGATCTCTCAGCACATTTAGGTTGTGATTCAAGTCTTGCATTCTCATCATTAACATAACTGTGATTTGCTTGTTAGATTAGCATCGAGTCGACTCTTGTTCCAATCATATGTCTTCCACTGTGATACTTGAGGCAAGATTTCAATCTTTTTCTTTTGATAGTTGGCAAGATCTCATCTGTTTCTATTTATTTAATAGTTGAATTAGTGACGGAGCTAGAGAGATTTTTTAATGGGGATCTGACAATAGAATTGTAGCAAGTTTAATCACTGCAATTTTTATGCCATTAAAGTGATTAGCATTGATTTCTTAAAATTAAACTACTAATTGATTGAGTTAAGAGAAAAAAATTACTATATATAATATCTAATAAAATACTATATTGTACGTGTAATATGTTCCATATACTACATAAACTATATATGATATTAAATAGGGTGGAATGAGGTAAGGGTCCAGCCCCCCATTGGCCCCCTGTTTCCTTCCCTCCCTGCATTATGATATATTATTTATATGATTGAATACCTCCGAAACTAATAAAAGCAAAGAGAATAACAAAGATTGGTAGAGGGCTATAATTGAGCCGAGCTGAGTTTGAACTCGTTATACTCAGCTTGTTTGTACAACTCGAATCAACTCATCTAGCTCGGCTCGTTCGACAATTCGTTATGAAGTTCGGCTCGTTTGAAAACTCGGCTCGACTTGTTTAGGAGCTTGATTTTAAGATATCATAAAAATAACGATATTTAACATTTAACAACAAAAGTACCACAATATTTTTACATTCATATATATAATAATACACAAATACATAAAATGATCCATAAAACAAGTTAGGTTCATCTAAATAAATAACATAACAACATCAAAATGTTCTCCCAAAATATTAAAATATTTTTTATCTCACCTATTCAAGAAAATAAATATTCAACGACCTCATCTTTAGAACAAGTGTCGTACAAAACAATATTAACATATCAAAGAAAATTAAAGATATGATTATTTACTTTTCCTTTCCTCGTAATACCGTAGGAAGCTCTAATCCAATTAACACGAACGAAGAGGAGGAAGGGGCAACTTGTTCTTTTTGCTTTGCTGTTATTTAATATAAATCTTCAAGACAGATTTCAGTTTACAATAAAAAAACAAATGCAACCTTAATTTTATGCAAACATTCCTCTTAATGCACAAGCTTGACCTATTCTGAAAAGACAAGGTGCACCTTTTGGGTATATGTCCAAAAGAACAAACACAATGAAACATGTTCTTCTTATCGGTACTTGTTGCTCAACATTAATGATCCACTTGCTTCAATAATTCTTCTAGCGTTTTCTTCTTCAGTGCTATCAAAGCTCTGTCCTTTCTCTTTTCACGAATCAAGCCTCGAGCAGCTTGCTTCTCTGCTTCAATAACAGCTTCAAGCTAGTAATAGTTCAAAACAAAATAATACACTACAATAAGTTAATGCATTAATCTTGCTTCCATAAAACTTAAGCACATTCGTTGACTTGAAAACATTAAGCTCTAAAAAGTTTGAAACAACGGCCTCTTTTAAAATCAGAAGCTGCTATATTGCATCATCTACACACAATAACCCAGTCGGGAGAAATGAAAAAATTTTGAAAAAGACAATCAACGACATTAACACGAGTATTTTATATAAACAGAAGAAAAACAGAGTCCGCCATTAAAGCATTGAAACAAACAGCAAAGTATAAAGTCCTACTTCCTAATCACTGCAACGCAACTCACAGAGATACTAAGCCAATTTGATAAAGAAAGACTCAATGGCAATTTTAAATTCAGTTAATTGGTTTAACCAATAATTATTTACCGATAAAAACGAATTAAAATCTACTGAATTTCAAAACATAAACCGTCAAGAATATTTTGATATTTTGTAAATTCTTTCTACTTGTAAAAAAAAAAAACGGTTGAGAGTGTCGAGTTAGGAGGCCAAAAGAGTGACGGAGTGATGTAGGTAGTTTCAAGATTCCAACCTGAGAGTGTCGAGTGAGGCGGCGAAAAGAGTTGTCGAGTGAGGCAGCGAGAGTGTCGAGTGAGCTAGCGGTGCAGGCAAAGCGAGATTGAGCCGAGCGATCGAGAGTGTCGAGTGAGGCGGCGGTGAGATTGTCGAGTGTGAGGCAACGACGAAGCTAGAGTCGAGAGACGAGAGTGTTTGTGTGAGTCTAAGATTTACATTCTGTTTGGGAGAAGATGTCGGAATGAATTAAAAATATTAGTAATGAATTGGATTGGAGTAGACTGAAACAAAATGGATTATAAAAATTTTAATTTGTTTGAGACGAATAAATCGTGAAAGATTGTAAATGAAATGTTAATGAATAATTGTGTTTGTTTAGAATGAAAAGGTTATAATGGGTTAATTAATTATATTCCAAATTTACTCCTCTGATATTAGATATTACTACATATTTTTATTTGTTTTTTAATACTTTAATTTTCAATCATAATGTGAATTAATAATAAAAAACTATATAAACATTTTCAAATAATCGAAATAAAAAAATAAAAAATAATTATTAAATATTAAAAAGTTTTTATACATTATGAAATCAAATTATAAACAAAAAATACTTTTATGCACAAGAAAAGCACAACAAAGTGGAAATACAAAGTAATAACGCATCAATGCACAAGGAAGCCACAGGAAAGAAGAAAGAAAAAGATTTTTATCTGGCAATTAGAAAATAAAAAATAAACACAACAGTCAAGTAGAATACAAACAGGAATACTTACTTGAAATCAGACGAATCAGAAAAAGATTGTTGTTTTTGCTAAAAATTGGAGAAAAGATGCAGTGAAAGAACATGTGATACTTTGTCAATGAGAGAAAGTGCAAGAGTTCATAACATTAGGATGAAATAGAGTTAAGTGTAAAATAGGTATTAAAATAATAAGTTAGGGGGTAATTGACCTCACAAAAAAAATTTCTTCCCTCTCTCCATCAAACCCACAGTAACACTCTAAATTGGAGTGTTACTAATATCATCAATTTTAATACAAATACTAACCCTTTTATCAATTTTTTCCATTTGTCCAAACAAATGTCAATTTTTCTAAACCTCCTATAATCATTCTATTCCAATCAAAACACTTCTTCCAAACACAGTATTAGGGTTTGAAGTTTGAACGCTTTCTAGTCTTTTAGATTTGAATTGGAAATTTCATCTCTATTTTTCTATTTTTTCCTATTTTAATAATCTTACTCTCTATTTTTCTATTTTTTTTCTTTTGTGTTACTTTTTTTTGTCTTTTAATTTTAAGTCAGAGTTCCTTTTTCTTTCTTTTTTTTTTTAAAAAGGCTTAAACATTGGATTAGCCTGTATTAATTGTGATTATTTGATGCATTCATTCAACCAATTATCATTGTAAAATGATTTTTATACTAATCAAAATATATAGAGTTGTTAACCAAAAATGATATAGACTTGTTAATATAAAAAATTTGACAGATTAAATTAAATATTGCTCATTCTCTGAACAATTAAATAGTTATAATTTAAAGATTTAAGTGGTTTAGTTGTAATAATATTTTAATTGATGTTCAAGAAATAATAACATTTTTGTATTAGACATTTAGACTACTTATTGTCTTTCAAGCAACAATAGCATCCAGTATATTAGAGGTATGTTCCATAGTTTATTAGAAGTTTAGAGTACATACTATAATATATTATAACTTACAAAAAATTTAGGATATATACCATAGTATGTTAGAGGTTGAGAGTTTTGACTATATTATATTATAATTTACAAAAAAGTTTAATTTAGTTAAAGATATGGGGTTTAGGGTACAAAATGTTGTGTATACTTTTGTACACCTAAATTTCATGAAGTGTACACCTTTGTACACCTAAAGTTCAAGTTGTGTATACTTTTGTTCACCTAAATTTCATTTACTGTACACCTTTGTACACCTAAATTTCATGTAATGTACACCTTTGTATACCTAAATTTAAGTGTACAAAAGTGTACAACATGAACTTTAGGACCAATAGTTTAGGTGTACAAAAAGTGTACAACATGAACTTTAGGTCTAATAGTTTAGGTGTACAAAGTTATACAACATGAACTTCAGGAGAAATAGTTTAGGTGTATAACATAAACTTTAGGACCAATAATTTAAGTGTACAAAAGTGTACTTAAGACCAATAGTTTTGATGTATCAAATATTTTGTTATAAACATGTTATTTTCCTAAATAAATTATTAAATTATTCAAGTTTTGTACACCTATAAATGATTTGTTGTTCACACATCTTAACATGAAAATATTTTGCAAATTATATTATATATGAAGAAAAATATATTTTTTTGCAAATCCAAAATTATATGAACCAAAATATAATTATATTTATACATGAACCAACATTATATTGCAAGTCCTAATTGTTGAAAAATTGCCTTCGAATTAAATTGTACACTATTTTTCATATAGGATTGCAATTCACAAGAGCAATAGCAGTGAATAATTTTTTCTAAGTTGAATTGTCAAATTCCATGTACTTAATAAATTGTTAAATTTTAAAACTTGAAATTACTTACATATAATACACAACTTAAATTTTTCATGTTACATTACATATTTGTTGGCCCAAATAGCAAACCAATAAGAGGAGTGAATTGGTTTTCAAAGATTAAAAGAAGATTTGTCCATAGTTAATAAAATCGAGAATGATTAAGCAAAGTAACAATATAAGCACAAATAATGAAAAGTAAAGAGCTTAGTGATGAGCAGTAATTGAGCCCTAGATGCGGAGGTAGAAACTTGTTGTTTCAATTTTCCTAAGCTACAAACACTTGTAATTAATGTTAGAAGCAAAGGTGAAATGAAAGTGTGTGTTAATCAAAATAAACAAAGATAACCATAAGAGGTAAGAGAGAAGAGATCAAACACAAGCAACTTATAGTGGTTCAACTTAACTAAGCCTACGTCTGCTACCTAAGCTCCTCACTTAGAATTTTTCCAATTCACTATCTTCCTTCTTGGAAAATAATACAACCATTTGCTTCATGGGGGTAAGCTCCCTAATCACCTTAAACTTCACGGGTGCTTGAGAACCGTTACAACCTTCCTAAACTTCACGGGTGTTAGGAGAACCTTTACAACCTTTGTAACTTCAAAGGTGTTAGGAGACCTTAAAAACTCTCAACAAAGTTACAAGAATGTGTTTGAAACACTCCTTCAAAAGGATATGCAAATCTAAACTCAAAAAAATAGAATATCTCAACACAAGTGAATATGTAAGAATTAGTTCTAGAAAAAAATATGCATAAGTTGACCAATTCTTATTGTTTCCTTGAGCTTCTTGAGTCCTATTTATAGAAACAATGTCCTCTTGACCATTGTAAAAAGTTTGGAGCCATTGGGTTTGATTTTGTGACCGTTATTGCACTTTTCCCTAAGCTGACAGATTTAACTGTTCTTTCGGTAGAAGTTTCAGTAGAACTTCTACTCCAAGTATAGTTATTCTGCAAAAATCAAATAATATATATGGACATCTAGACTCATTTAAATTAGGCTACACTTATATTTGGCCCATTTGGATTATGTTGGCCCGAGTTTCAATGACTAATCTTAATATAGAAATTTCACCAGAACTTCTACTTTAAGAGTACTTAATCACTAGATGCACTTCATTTAACTATTTTTAGGCCTCAAATTTTTCGGCCCAAATTTCACTTGTTGCAATCTTTTAAGTCTTCGTGCTTGTAACCCAACTATCTTTTAGGACTTTTCAAAATACATCATAAGATAAGAACCCATCTACATAGATTAAGTCCAAATCAAATTTTCATTAGTATATCCATATTTTCCAATTTATTTTTTCTTTTAAAGACATCCAAATATTCACATTTTAAAGCTCAATGCCCCAACTATAAATTGAGCATCAATTAACATCAAATTGACCTTTGACATAGATTAACACATCATGCAACAACCATTTTTATCTCTATCAAACATGCAAAGTAATCCAATTTCACTTAATAATAATTTATCATTATTTGTCATCATTAAAACATATTAAATGAACATAAGAGGTTAAAAATATTAATAATATAAAACTATAATATAAGGTATATAATATTTATTATATGTAAGTACATTTTTGAGTAAATAAGTCCCATTTTGAGCTTCTACACTAGCCTTAATCGAGCCTGTTCATGAGCCTTTTGATGAGCTTATAATCGAGCTACTCGTTATCTTCACGAGCTAAGCTTTGGCATGTTCAAGGTAGGCTCGTTAAGTAAAACAAGCCTAATATTTTTTTCATGAATGGAAACGAGCCGAGCTCGAGCTGCTCGCAAGTAGCTCGACTCGTTTACAACCCTAATTGGTACTATTTAAATAGGTTAGCATCTTGAGTTGAGAGTTATGAGGGGAATAAACAAATAATTTAGAGGCTCTGATGGAATGCAATAGGGGTAAGATATATTTACATGGGCTTTGACTCCACATTGATCAAGAAAGGGAATATGATTAAGCTATGTGCAAAAGGCTACCCTTTTTTTATCTTGTCTTTTATTTTTGTACTAATTCCTTTGATCTATCCCTGTATGCTTCTCTCTCAGCCTCCTCATTTCTTTCTCTCTTCCCCTCTCTCTTAATTTCTCTCTAGGTCTCTCTCTTAATCTTCCTCTGCCTGAAAATGTTTTAGGCCAAAATGGTTCCATTCTGTTTTCAACACAACAAACAAACATCCATTCAATTGACAATAATCCCACTGATTTCCATTGAATTTCAAGAACAATATCAATATTAAACATAAAATTGAAATGAAGGTACAATTAAACATACTGAAATCAAAAGAAATAAAACAAAAAATCACAATCTACAATCAAAACCAAACATTCCTAAATCAATAGAATTTACAATCTAAACTCCTATTTTCCCCTTGAACTACCCAACCATTTTTCTGCTTCGCATTACGACAATAGGATCCATTTTTCTTCTTCTCATCTGTCTTCATTTCAATTTCTTTCTACACCTCCATTTAATTGGATCTCTAGCGACAGAAACGACTTCCATCGGACACCACCATCACAGAAACAACTCCTACCTTAAAAACCCATCAACTGAAAGCCTCAAAGAAAGCAAAACAAAATAATCTACAAACCTCACTTGATTCTAAGGCGAATTTAGTTTACCTTCACACAAATATGCTGGCAAACACCTCCAATCCAGCTACTAGCCTATTTTTCTTTGTCTCTACACCAAACTGAACCCTAGGAGGACTGAACTACCCTAATATGAATCTTTGGAACTCAAAGAAGATCGAGGAAATTCCACTCTCAATTAAGCATAAGCTTGAGATCATTCTTTTGTGCCTCAACTCATTGATGAGTAATACCCCGTCTGTTCCGATCAATTCTTTGTAGCGGTCTGATCAAATTTTGACAAGGTCCTTGGTGGAACATCATTCAACTTCGAATGATCTCAGTTCAATCCCAATTTGAACCTCAAATGATTTAGGTGGTGTTGGGTATTTGGAGATGCTTGAGAATATTTAAGGGTATTATCCATGAAAGTTTGGGTGTGGTTAAATCCTAGGAGTGATGAGATTTATTATTTGAAGTTAAGAACACATTTGAAGAGTGATTTTACGTGCGTAAAACTTGCCGAAGGCCATCTATGTCATAGCAGGAGTATCTACACACGTTGTGAGTGATTCAGGTCAATTTGGGGGCGATGTAAGCCGTCTACGTGGGTTGTAGGAGGAGCCACACACGTAGATCATGATCTGGGAATGTCTACGTACATTGTGAAGAGTGCAACCCACGTAAAATAGGCACAAAATATGTCGAGCTTAGCATAACGTACGTTGATCATGAAATCTGGAAAGACGAAGTTTCTGGATGAAATTCTGACCTCTTTTACGCGCACAGTATACAGTGCAAAGTACGTAGAAGGGTGACAACGTACATTGTCATGGAATATAACGTACATTGGCTTTGAAATTCAGTTAAACAGTGCATTGCAATCCGTCTGTCTATATAAGTACCTCTTACCCGACTTTCATTCGTCACTCTTCATTTTCACTCTCTCTAACTCTCAGATCATTTCTTTGACTTTGTCCTTACTCTCCCAAGGTTCCTAAACATCTCAGGAGGTAAGATTACCATTCTAATATCTTCTTTTCACTCATTTCATGCCTTGAATTTCTGCATCTCGTTTGGGTTTGGTTTGACCTAGATTTTTTGATCTGGGTGATTATATCAAAAGGGAAGTTATAGGGTGTTAGATCCTAATAGATTGAAACTATAAACACTTAGATCTAATGTTATTTGTAGAGATTTGATGTTGTTCATAAATGGGTCCAGTTGGTGATGGTTTGAGAAAGTTGAGTCCGATTTGTTGATTTCTATTGAAATGGGAGTTGTTTGATGGTTGAGTCTAGTTTTTAGAGGTCCGAAATGTAAGGATTTAACTTCTGTTTTGAAGGTTATGGAGTTTGAATGAAATGGGTTTGTTCTTGAGTTAGAGATTTCGGGTTTTGATGATTTTTCTCTTAAATCTGAAGTTGTTTTGTTATATCTTGGTAGATTGGAGTTGGAAATACTTAGATTTGAGTTGGGTGTTATAAATTGATGATTCATTTCTTTGGGGTTAGGGAAATCTGATTTTTTGGAGGAAAATTCATGATGATTTTGAGTTCATTTGGTGAAACCAATTATTTATTTTAGTCTGTAAGGTTGATTAGAGTTGATTTGAGTGGTTGGAAGCATCGAGTGTTGATCGATATGGATATTGGTGTTTTAAGGGTATATTTCCGCCCCAAGAGCGATATGTTGTCGTTTGTGATAAGATTCTGATAATGGTTCGGGTTGGATCATGCATTGCATTGCAATCATATTCTGTATTTGTCACAATACATTATTTGACTTCTTCGTAATCTTTCTCTGTTCTCAGCTCTATTAAGCTCTCGAGGTGAGCAGCCCTTCACCAGTGGACCACTACTGAATTATTAGCTCGGTGTCCAGGTAAGTGAAATGACAGTTTTAGACACATAGGTTGTGTCTTCAAATTGAGTATGTTGATTTTGATATGTTTGGATATATTATGAAATCGGACTAATAATTATTGGATAATTAATAATCGAGATTATGTGATTATTAATAACCAATATTTTTCTCTGAAAAGCTAATATATATATTGGTATCTATATATATATAAGGGTATTTTGTATAAGAAGGAATAAACTCTGAGGTGCATGATTATCTGTGAAATACTATGTCTATATCACACTGATATAGAGACACCTAGCTACGAGATACGTAGCCTTTGGTATACCAATGCTATGTCAAGACCCTAGTTACTGGGGTAATGGGGTGACCGTGCATCCGACCAGATATACGCTTTAAAGCAGTCAGGTGGTGGAGTCCACACTGCTATTATGGAAATTGAATTGCATTGTTCATGTACTATAAATCCATAAATATATGTATATACTTTGGATATTATCTAAATGCATGTTGTATGATATGGATGTGAACGTTTTTGCAAAACGAATTTCAAAAATATATTATGTATGTAGTGTGTATACTATATGGTATCTACGTATATTCGTATGGGATATTTTTAAAGGGGTTTCAAAACAGTCTTTGTGAGGCACGTATGAGGCGGTTTGAAGTGTCATTTTCTCACTAGAGATTCTTACCCATTTTCTTCTGTTGTCTATGTTAAACCTATTTTTACAGGTGACATTTTTGGACCCTCATCATCTGTTCGATACCTTGATCCTAGTGAGGCACTTCTTGATTATAATGAGTGCCCTTCGTTCGGACTCTACTTTTATTCAGTCGTTAAAGCTCCACATCGGACTACTGTTGGGATACTAGGCTGCACTTATTTTTGGGATGTTGACATTATTTCTAACAATTTTATATTTTTACTGATATTATTTTTCTGTCACGTATACATATATATTTATGGTTTTATTTCATTTATAAACATTTTATATTAACAAACGTTTTGAATAAATATTTAGATAAGCTGGGTAGAATGTCTGTACATTGAGGCTTGTGCGAGATAGGTCGAGCTTCTATAGACGGTTCGCGTAGTACGCCGGTCATGGCCCGACTTGGACCGTGACAAAGGTGGAATCAGAGCCAAGGTTTCATAAATCTGGGTAATTGTGCATTCTAATACCAAAGGTGGTATTAGAGCACTAGGTTTCGTAAATCTGCTGTACTCTGATACTAAAGATGGTATCAGAGCGACTAGGTTTCGTATAGTTGGGGTCGATTGTGGAGCTTAGGTATTATTGGTCAAGTCATTCTAATTTGCCTTTGTATATGTCTCTAAGTAATTGTTTCTGTATACCCTTCTGGGCATTTTGTTAGGTATTGTGAAAATTGTTTACATTCTGGAACTTGCATATCTGTTTTATCTGTCTGTCTATCCGTAATCTGTATATTTGCCTCGACGTCATAGAAGACCTTGAGAGGCCGTTAGGAGACGATCCACTGAAGTCGTCAGTCAGCCTAATGCGGATTGGCACGGTTGATATGTATCTATACGTTTAGATATATAGATGTATACATACATATACAGATATATGTACGTATATATGTACGTATACACACACACACACACACATATATATATATGCATATATATCACAGATTTCAGAAAGCATAATACTGATTATTAAATTGGCACATAATCGAATTTAAATTAGTTGATCCATTGATTAGTCAAATTACAGAAATAAACCGAGTACAACAAAAAAACATATAAATTTAGAAGATACATACATACATACATACATACATACATACATATATATATACATATATATATATATATATATATATATATCATAGATTTCAGAAAGCAAAATATTGATTATTAAATTGGCACATAATTAGATTTTAAATTAGTTGATCCATTGATTAGTTAGATTATAGAAATAAACCGAGCACAACAAAAAAACATATAAATTTAGAAGAAACAACCAATGTGTCTAGAGCTGCCATCATACTCACCTGGACGCCGTGCTAGATAATCAAAAATCACAGACCACCGGTGGATGATTGAACACCTCAAAAATCAGACAAAACGGATTACAGACAACAAAACTGAAAACATACAGACAGATCATAAAAGAATTAGACACGGAACGTTACTATGACCTTACAGAGTATGCATGGAATGCAAATGTGAATCCTAAACCTCTGACGACGTCGAAAATCCTCTTGTGATCGAAGTTCTAACGCTCTTGTCGCAAAAATTGAGTAAAATTACAGTCTAGTCCTCAAACTTTTGTAAAACTATAATTCAGCCTGTAAGACTTCAAAAAATTGTAGACTAGTCCTTAAATTTTTCAAAATTTACAAATTGATCTTCTAAGTAGTCACAATCCTCAAATTAATCCTCAAACTGTCAAAAATTGCTAAATTGTCCCTAGACTATCAAAATTACAAATCTAGTCTAAAATATGCAAAATATCAGATTTGGTCCTTCCGACAAAAAATTACCAAAAAATGTCAAACTCTCTATTCAATAGATAAAAATTATTTCCAATCACCAAAAAACGTCAAACTCTCTATTCAATAGATAAAAATTATTTCCAATCACCTACATTGACCCTAATTGATCTCCTGAACATGAATCTAGTATCAGTTTCCTCAAAACAACAATAGAATTGCCAAAAATTGCTCAAACCTAAACTTAACCCTAGCTCATTCAAAGACTTGTCAAATCATTTGATTCAAAACTTGAATCATGTTTATCTAACTTTCATCTAACCTAATCTAACATCCCCAAGCATATATTTCATCAGAATCATCCAAAAATTCAAACCCATTCAAATTCAGGCTAAAAGAAATTTTCAAAATTTAATGCATGAAATGAGTGAAAATGAGTGACTAGAACTGAAATCTTACCTCTAAAAATGCTTAAAAATGTTGGGGAAGTAGTGATAAAGAGAAAGGATCGATCTAATAGTGAAAGGGAGTGAAAAATGAAGGATAGGGACAAAGAAAGTTAGGTTTTGAGGGTTTAAAACGATCACAGACCAAAACACACCGTTTCAGTGATTTGCAAAGCAACGTACATCATGTTTGGGCTCAACGTACGTTACCATCATCCACAACATCCCTCAACGTACGTTGTGATGCACCCATTAGCCACGGATATGAAGGAATACACTTCAACGTAAGTCTTGAAGCAGTTAACGTATCTCTTGAAGACCATTAACATACGTATTCATAAGGCAACGTACAATGTGCGTCTTGTCCTCTGCCCAGATAACATACGTTATAGTCAATACAACGTGCGTTGTGACCTCTTTAGCCCATATACGTGATGTTTCACGCTTCAACTTGCCTCGAACCATACTTGTGGCTCGACAACACTAAACCCTTGGAAATACATCCGTTAAGCATAATCAAACATCAAATCATCATCTCAGACACCTGATCATCATCAGAATCATTCAAGAACTGAATATAAATCCAATGGAAAGTTACAAGAACCTAATCAGAATGAATGAGATATTACATTATATTGTATGTTAAGTCCCTTAGTTTTCATGAAATTGTAAATTAGTATTTAAATTTGTGGAGTAACATCTTTGTATGCCTAAATTTCATGTTTTGTACGCCTTTGTACACCTAGATGTCATGTTGTGCACATCTTTGTGCACCTGTGAACACCTTTGTCCACCTATGGACACCTTCAAACACCTAAATACACTTATGTACACCTATGAACACTTTTGCACACCTATGTACAACTATGAACACCTTTGAACACGTATGAACACCCTTCAACACCTTTTTACAACTATGAAAACCTTTGAACACCTATGTACGCCTTTGAACACCTATAAACGCCTTTGAATACCTATGAACGCCTTTGAATACCTATTTACACCTATGAACACCTATGCACTTTTTTGAACATCTTTTCTTATGTGTTTATATTGCACTTTAAGTCCCTTAGTTTTCATGAAATTGTAAATTAGTCTTTAAATTTGTAAAATAACACCTTTGTACGCCTAAATTTCATGTTTTTTACACCTTTTTACACCTAAATGTCATGTTGTGCAAACATTTGTACACCTATGGATATCTTTGAATGCCTATGTACACCTACGAACACCTATGCACACATTTGAACACCTATATGCACCTATGAAGATCTTTGAACACCATTGAACATCTATGTACACTTTTGAATACCTCTGTACACATGTAAATACCCTCGAACACCTGTGAGCACCCTTAAAAACCTTTGTACACCTACGAGCACCCTTGAAAACTTTTGTACAACTTTAAACACTTATGTACATCTTTTAACACCTTTGAACAACTATAAACATATTTGAATACTTTTGAACATCTTTCAACACCCTTAACACCTGTGTACACATTTGAACACTATTGTACACCTTTGAAAACCTTTTTACACCTATGAAGATGTTTTGTGCAACTTTTCTCTGTGCATTACCTTTGAACACCTTTGTACAAATTCTAAATAAGTTTTATACAACTTTTAAACAAGTCCTTAAATAAATTTTGAACTATTAATTTGTTTGAATGCACGTTTTATGTTGTTGATATCTTCAATATACAATTAACAGATGTAAAATAAATTCTAAACAAGTAATACGCAGTGAACTTATTCAATCCAAATTATAAACAATTATTAAACAACTTTTCAATAGGCCTTAAGTAGGTTTTAAACAACACATTTGTTTGAATGTTGTTCATATGTATGGGTGGCCATCGGGCCGGGTCGAGTTGGAGGGGGTTTTTTAGACCAGTCGATCTGGCCGGGCCGGGCAGGGCAGGGCAAGGCCCGATCGATCAGGCTGACACCCCAGCCCAGGCCACCCATTCAAAAAGAGCAGGTTGGGCTGTCTCAAGGGCCAATTTTTTATTTAAAAATATGAATATTCTATATTTTTTTTATCAAAATATAATTTAACATATACTTTATTATATAAATTATACTTTAATAACACTAAATAACTCTTAAATAGATAATTGACATCATTTTTACTAATTTATAACACATAATATATCAAATTAATATACTATATATTATATATCTATATAATATACAAAATCAGATATATTATATATATTCAGTCATAAGTCCTAGCCCCACCCTATTTTATTTAAAAAATTTTAGGCTAGTGTGGGCCAAATACTAGTAGCCCAGCTCGTGAATTTATCTGGACCGGACTCAGGCCAGCCCACGGGCTGGGCTAAAATACCCATCCCTAACATATATTGTTGTAATCTACTTCATATCTTTTGTGAATAGTGCTAATTATATTGTTGATATCTTCAATATACAATGAAAAGAGTCTAAACAAATTCTAAAGACATATTTTAAGGTGAAATATGCAATGAAGAGATTCTATACAAAATTTAAAATAGTAATATGCAGTGAATAGATTCTGTACAAATTCTAAAAAAGTTTTGTACAATTTTTAAACAAGTTGTTGAACAAGTTTTAAACAATTAATTTGTTTGAATATGGGTTTTATGTTGTTGATATATTCAATATACAATTAACAGAGTTGAAACGAATTTTAAACAAGTATTACGCAGTGAACACATTTAATACAAAATATAAACAATTTAAACAATTTTTCAATAGGTCTTTAAACAAGTTTAAACAACAAATTCTAAACAAGTATTATATAAATTTTAAACAAACCTTTAAACAAGTTTGGACTTGCAAAAATTATAATTTTTACTTGCAAAAAATTGTCCAAGTGATAATCTATCATGTTTTGTCCAAGTGATGATCTTATAACTAGTTAACAACAGTGACATATAGGATCCATTTATTTAATGGATCTTATTACAATAGTAAGATGCATAACTGAATTGCACTACTCAAATATATGAAGAAACAGGGAAGTCGCAGAAGTGG
>CAODLS012396023.1:0-14265 GCA_948243855.1 Flueggea neowawraea | reverse complement strand
AAAATCGTGATAAAAATATGAATTAGACTAAATTAGTACTTTTTAAAATTAAATAAGCCTTCAAAGTCCCTTTTTAATTTCAAAGTAAGAAATGCTAGGAACATTCTCCATAGATACTCTCTCTTTTATTGATAACTTTTCTTAATTCTCTCTCATCATTTTCACTTTTCTATCTCATTTTTCTCTCACTTAATACATGTTTTATTTTCCTTTTTCATTTTTAAATGTACCACTTTCTCTCTCAATAATAAAAAGAAGGAGATTGGAGAGAGAGAAATTTGTGGCCAATGAGAGAGTGAGTGTATGTAGAGCGTATCTATGGACAGTGTTCCTAGCATTTCTTTTTCAAAGTATATGGTTTCTTAAGAGAACTAGTAGTGTTGAAGTTGGTTGCTTGGATGCCTCAACTAAAAAAATGATCACTTCTCAGTCGAACTAATTGTCTTTCTAAATTTAACTTCGGTTTTTTCCTTAGACCGGTTTGGTTTAATCTTTAGTCTTGAAATCTGGCTCTCAATTAATTTGAGTTATGGATTGTAATTGGACTTACAGATACAAATGACAGAGCATAGGTTTCCCCAAATCATGGCTACGGTTCAGGAACTGGAAATTTAAGGTTGAATTTTGGTTGAACCTGAACCTAACCATTTAGGCTTGGTTCTAGATGGTTCGCTTGCTATTTTGGTTCAATTCTAGTTTGTACTTCGGGAGGTTCGTTTTCAATTTTCAAAATTTAAATAAATCAAATAAATCCTAATCATAAATAAAGATGATAAATTGTCTAATTATTTTAAGAAAAGAACACAAGTAAAATTTTTAAAAAATACAAGTAATAATTCAATTAAAATACTTTTAATGATAAATACAAGTAACAAAAGACAACATACCCTAAAAAAATAAAACTTATCCAAAAAATACAAGTATCAAGATATAATTATCTTAAAAATACAACTTATCAAAAAAATACAAGTAACAAAATTTTGTATATGGAGAAAAATATGAGGAAAAAAATGAAAAAATTTTGATTCTTTGTCAACCATCTATCCAACCGGCTCTTTAACTAGTGGCTCAGCGGTTTCTGAAAATCTTGAACCTAAATTAAACCAGTAGACAAGGTTTTGGTCTCCATTTTTGGCTGGTTCCAGGTTGGTAAATTCTGATCCCATTTTTTTGGATATGATTTCGGTCCGATTTGTCTTTTTAGTTGAGGAATGAGCATGCCATGATCATAGATGACAAATAATAGTGATTAGTGAACAAGATGGTGCTTCTAACGAAATAATAGTTAAAGTACATTAATTAATGCGTTCAACTACTCACTTCTCAATTTCTTGCCCTTTATATTGACAATGACTTCATCTTAATTTCAATGGACAAAAACACTTTCATTTTCACAATTTGCTCCTGTCACAGTCCATTCCGTTCCGATTAGAGGTTGAATATTGGACAACATTACAATATTAAACAACATCAAATGTTCCAGTTTTTCATTCTTTTATTACTCCCTAATATGCTACAAATAATAATAAATGATAGACTCCGACATAAGACCTCTCCAGGTCTCCACAACACTAAGAAACTGTCAAATTCTAATAAAGCCTCCATCGCAAATTACCCCATAAACCAATCAAATAACAATCGATCTGTCTGATGATCACCAATGGTGATCCCGTCCCAATCAATCCATTCCTCATGGTCATCAAACCTTGGGGATGAACAGCATTTATTATACCATTCTCCACTCATAGCCTCTGCGTTGGACCTCCATACACTACTCTCTCTTTCTTCATGAACACTAGGGGCTGTTGCTGCTACCATATTGTCCGAACCTCTACTAAAACTAACCACCCCATTTGGTCTCTCCTCGTAAACCCCATCATCGACATCGACATTCCCACTTGGACCACCATTCTCATCCTCATGACTCTTCAATCTGTATTTAAGACGCCTTATTTCACCATCCAGCCACTCGTATGGTCCCATCACATTCACACCTTCTTCATCAACAACCTTCTTTATTTGCCTCTCATCATCGTCTTCATTTTGCATGGTTGAGGTTTCTTTACTTGGAACTACTGAGGTTAAAGTACCACTGCTATTGTTACTCTTGGACATTTTTAGTGACACTAATTCATGCTTCTGTTTTTTCATTGCGGACCGGCCGGTTCGACCGCCTCCTGATCTACGTTTGGTGGTACTGCATGGTCCAATAATATTGTTAACCTTGGCTGTTGTATCATTTGTTAATGTTGTTGATGATGAAGACAGAGTCCTTGTGAAGCTGTAAATTTTTCTGCTAAGATGAGAGTTCCAGTAGTTCTTTATCTCGTTATCGGTGCGTCCTGGTAAATGAGATGCGATCAACGACCACCTATGTCACAAATACCCACCCAAATTAAGTAATTAATTGATTGGTCTTTCTATGATTGTGCTAAACATATTGCATATATAAACTTACGAAATATAAACAACACAAAGGGCTAGCATAAAATGTTTCTTCTGAAATATTTGAGCCATTAAGATTGAAATGTGAGAATATTAATTAGAAAGTTAGAATGAGAAAAGAAAGATCCGAATCTTTCAAAAAGTGAAAAGGAAAAGAGAAAACAACAATCATTGTCAACACCAATTAGAAACAAATTAGCATAAATGTAGTTGGAGAAATAGGGTTTTCCGGGAAAGAATAATAAAATTGGTGTGCTCCATATAATTGCTAGTACTAGTGTTAAAAAGACCGCTGTGAAGTGTGAAGTGAGCGTCTACCCTTCAAACACATACATGGATCATCAACATCTAAATGAGTCACACCCATACTCAGCCACCAATTTTTTTTAAAGAATCCACGAGGAAGTTATTATTCATGGCTTAACTATTCATGGCAAGTTGCACTCTAGCCTAGAGCAATAATTAATTACGTTAAATATGGAGGTTGTAGTGCCATAATCATCCAACATCAATCAAGAGTTGAGACCAAATATTGTTTGTAAGTACATTTTAACCTATTGAAACGTCTTTTTAAAAGTAATGACAGACTCAAAAATATAATTCGTAATTGAAACAAAAAAGCATAATTCTAGAATTCGTAATATTAGTCTTTTTAAGAAGTAAAATAGATTATTAAAAAAAGTATCCTAGAATTCCCAATTGAAACAAACATATAATTAAAAGACTATTATCAAAGAGTTCTAAATTCACGATCCACTTAAGTTTTTTAATGTCTAAGAAATTTGGGAAGTCAGACACCACTAATTAATGAAAATGTCTTATAAATAAAAGACCATGATGAAGAAAAATAAACATGTATATGTGGACAAAGGAACTTTTCAGGTGTAATTGCTCTCGTTTTTGCACGCAAAGCTATTATATTGGAGCTGACGTAGAAGAGCTGAAGAGGTAGAAAAGAAGTACCTATTTCCCAAAGCATTGTGCAACCTAACAATGGTCTCTTCCTCTTCTTTGGTAATATTACCTCTCTTGAGGTCAGCTCTCAAGTAGTTAATCCATCTCAGTCTGCAACTCTTACCACACCTCAATAACCCTTCAACACAAAAAAAAAAAAAAATTATTAATTAATACATTTGGAATTAATGTAAATGTAAAATGCAACAAGTCAAAGGAAGAGACCTAACCGGCATTCTTGGGCAGTGATCTCCAAGAGCCTTCTCCATTGGCAAGAATGTATTTGGTTAGGATTTCATCTTCTTCAGATGTCCATCTCCCTCTCTTCAACCCTACTTTCTCACAGCATGTGGCTCTTCCCATTTTTATGTATTGCTTCTACTTGTAGTGAATTTAGTCTCATATAATAATGAGCGCAGGTTTTCTTTCTTTTTCTCAAGAATATTTTGGTAAAAGAGAGGGAAAAAAAGGACTTGTGAATTGTGATGTAGCCCTCCTATATATAAGTTCGTTCAAAGAGAATTTATGATCATGTACTATACAAGAACGGTGGTTGGACTTGCCACGTTTAATCAATTAACGTCATATATCCTATAATCGCCTCTATTAGGCCTTGTCACACAGTTAACATCTTTTTTTTTTGGTATAAAATAATGTCAATATATAATACTATGGTAGGGTTGCAAAATTTGTTTCTAAAAGTTGGTGTTTAGTAAAGCTTCAATTTCTAAGGACAAACTCGACTCTTACATCAAATAAGAATGCTAGAACAAAAATGTCATTTACATGCTCAAATGCACATAATTAATTATGTTCTACTACAAATTCCCGCACTTGGAATAATTCCAAGTTTATTTTTCTTTTTGTTACAATCCTAAATTTGAATTATTTTGTGAATATATATTGAAATAGGGAAAGAAAAAAAAAAGGAGAGGCAAGAAAATTATAGTTTGAGTTTATTGACGAATTTATTGAGTAGTAGTAAATGAGAAGTACAAAACAGATGGAGGTTAAAAGTGAAGGTCCAAAAGGGGCAAAGATGTAGAGTGGTTCATGGGAACACTGTATTGTTCCTATCTCTGCAGTTAATGCTCTACTTAATATTCTTTTTGTCCCTCCCATCTTTTGAGCTCCGTCAACTGCCAACCCTTCTAAGCAAATTATTGTCCCGGCGCTGATGTATCCGTACTTTAGTGGTGTAATTAATTCCGTAAAAGGAATGATGATAGTTCTGCATGGGTCAGAATGCAAAACGAAGCTTCGCATTGCATGGAATGGCCTCACCAAACGTAAAGTATTATGTTATCAGTGTAGACTAACTCAAATAATTGAGTACACATGCGTTATCAACTCTGAGATGAACTATGAAATCCTGGATTGGGTTGCCGATAAAACAAAATTTTTGACAATCCAATCAATAAATTATAAATGATAGATTGGTTCTACACTTCTAGCTAACAGTCATCAAGTACTATTTACTTACTATCAACGCTCAACAACTAATCAAAATTCGGTATTTGAAGTTGATTAAATCATTCTCTACAAATTCATGGCATAAAGCGTATCCGAAGATATCGAAAGAATTGTGACGGGCATTAAAATTCCGGAAAGAGGGCTCACAGGTAATTGAAAGCCATATTTAGAGTTCTTGACAGTATCATCAACTTGCGGTATGGCAACTCATAAACGCTCCCTTAGAGGCTCAAATTGCCTTCATCACAAGTAATGTGGTCCAGACTCATATTCACGAGAGGACCGACTCGCCATGGCTGCAACCGCTAAGTGAGTAGGGTCCCCGGCTCGGAACCTGCAACCTGATAATAATAGTAAAGCATCCCAAAAAAAAGCAAAATTACAGGAAAGTTCAGTACAATTTTCCTGCTTCACACAAACCATGTTGATAGAATCTTAACTATTATCAAGTTAAACAATCCCATCTTGATGCCACTAATATAACACCGTTCTTGAAATAATCTGTCATGTAATCGTTATGACCTTGGAAATTGCTAGATATTTTTACTTACAAGCAAAATGTACATATGGCTGCTCTGGAATATGTCACTGGATTAAAAGTTCCGAATAGGCTTTACTTTTGTCAGTTTCTCACTCTGAAAAAAAAAATGTTAAATTTACAACAATTGAGATATGTACTTTCCTTGTCTGTGATTGCTACGTCCCTCTGGGTTCTTAACGGTGAAAATTCTAGCTCACCGAAGATCAACAACATCATATCTTAATTTGGAGTTCATGAATGTTCATAGATTGGAGTTCCATCAAGAGGCTCTTCATGGGGATGAAAGCCCCTCTGCTGGCAGTTACGGATCACAGAGACGCCACCAGGATCGGACAGATGGAAAATTCCATGTGGACTGCATTACAGAAATGACATGTTACTTGCTCACTAACAAGTAGAACGATAAGCATCTAAATGGAATTGCCATACTTCCCACAAGTCACATGCTTACACCAGACTGTCAAATACATAAATATAGCATTTATAAGGACCCCATCAGTTTGCTTATTGACAGGATAACACATTTCCAGATAAAAGAGTTCAACCAGGTATGATTATGATTATTTAAAGTGGCATATGAATCCCAAATCTTCTGAAGTTATGTTCTCTTTCCGATAAAACTATAATTATTTTCTACAGGAAATAATTACAAGGATGATACGGAGAAATAGACAAATTACCTTTGTTCATCAGTGGGGGCCATGACAATGGCAACTGCTTCAGGTAACATTATCTGAATATAGGAAATGAAAGAGTTTTAGCAATAAACTATATGCGACAAAAGCTGAAAATAAGAAGCAAAAGAAAAGGAGAAAAAAAACGTAGGCCTTATTCTAGCCCATATAAATGGCTAAAACTATTAAGCGTACGTGATGCTAGCAAGCTGCTATCATTCAGAATGTTGATTGCATTCACAACAGCGGGCGAAAAAAATTTCTTGCAAGAACCCTACTATCTAAAATTGTCCAATCAGTATGAATAACAAAAACAGAGTGCAGAAGCCTTTCCACTTTTTATGTTAATAACTAGTTAGAATCCGCTGCAAGTATTGCTAAGACAAGATAACAAACACAAAAAGGAAGCCAATCATCTGAAACATGTTCCATGTAGAGAACAACAAACATATTGCTGTCACCTGATATGAGTAATGAGTGTGCAAATCAACTGATGACATGAAACAGGTCTGTGACGGATGTGTCTGAAAATAATAACAAAACAAAAAGGTTACAGTTAATGAACAAGAAAGAAATGCAGAACAAACTCCATTACATTACCACAAACATAAAAACATCAAGTTGCTTGCACAAAGTTCTCTGAAGTTCCAACAAAATACTACATCATGGCAGATAATATAATCCCAGAAAAATAAATGAAGTATATACATGCTGGCTTTGAGGTTGCAACATGTTTATAAGGAAAACTAGTTCAAAATTTTTAACAATTTAAGCCATTAAGCACTTGATGATATTAGAATTTCTTAATGAAAGAAAAATGAGTATGACAAGACAACATGCAGGAAAAATAGGAACATAAAAGAGATATGATAGTTGCTGGCATGACCACAGAGACACTTACATGAATCCACCCAAGAGGAAAAAGTGATAGTTTGTCCTGAACTTCAAATATTTCTTCTTCATTTAAAGTTTGGCACTGAACATCAATAAGCCATTTCAGATAACAGCATTAGCAGAAGAAATATGAGCCAGAATATAAAATAAGTAATGGCTCTAAAATTGAGAGTGTATAAACTCTTCTTCCACCAGTCAATATCGTACAATCTAAGTGTTTGTACAATGTTCAATCAAAGTGAAATTTAAACTGTAAGATCAAAACAGGAGACTAAGATCAAGAAAAATGTCAACATATAGAATCTGAGGTTGATTCTTGCTTTGAGATTATTAGGGTAGTGATATGGAAAACTCTGTTTTTCTGCACGAAATTAAGTACAATCCATAAGCAAAGTCCATGCAGAGTCGGTATATGAGAATATATCAGTTTCTCTGTCACAAAAATTTGGTTTCCCTTACCAGTGAACCAGCAAGAACACCACATGTTTCTAGATTCTTTTCTGTATTCTTCCGAGCCAATCTCAAAAAGTCCTCCATCAAGTTTACAGGCTGCAGTATTGGTCCCAAATCATAAAACATTTTAAAAATTTGCACTACAGAATCAAAAATAAAATGAAAGTGAACAAGAATTTAAGGTAAAAGCAATTACAAAAGAAATCAACACCTACAACGTGTAAATGTTGATATGAATTAGAGCTTGGTATCACATCTTGAGAACATTTAGCTGGACCAGGTCTGGGATCAGCAACTCTAGAGGGAGGTATTGGAGCAAATTCATACTGAACCTGAGCAAGAACAGGAGGAGTAGAGGGCTGCCTAATGCCAACAAAATGAAAAGGGTCTTCCCTGGCTTCATTTCTCCGGATAGAGCTAGGCTCATCAACTGGAAGTGACCATCTACCATCATCTAAGGAGAGAACTGATTCCATTGTGGATACCAAACCCCCAGAACTATCATTATTAACTGCTGGAGTAACAGATTGTCCAGCCTGATTCAGGCTATGACAAGAAACAAAAAATGTTAAAGGAAGCCAACATTTAGGCGAAAAACTCAACTAGAACCAAGAGAATAAATAAAATGCATTAACAATATGTAAGATTAGTATTTGTCTTGAACAGGAAATATGATTTCTCATAAGTCCTCACCCTGAAATTTCAGCAGATATCAAGTCAGTATTGCTTGGATATTGAACCTGTGGATGATAAGAGTTAATGATTTGTGGATTTCGAATAACTGACAAGATCATTCACGCAAACTGCTCCACATGAAGAAAAGTAATGGTGTCAATTGAAAACTTTACCTTCACCTCTGCACTGGGTCCTAGCCATTGACCCCGAAGACCGCTTGGCCCCAAGATTGAATGTCTAGACAAAGTCTCTTGCTTGGGAAGAGGTAGATTAATAGACCTGTCATCATTAAAAAACTCAGTGGAAAGGAATTTTCTCATAGAAACCATGGAAAGCAATTATATGCTGCAAAAGCAACAGCAACAAGAATTAGCCTAAAAGAAATAATTAATTCATTGGAAAATCCTCAATGAATGGAGTAATAAACTTACAACTTATTGAAATGCTTGTCAATTTGCAAGGCGTTTGGAAATGAAACTTGATTATGATTGTTATCATACTTCCCAAAGACTGCGGAGCCAAACTGGTTGGCTAAAAACAACAGAAATAAAAGTAAAATAAATAAGTGTAAGGAACCTAGCATCTGCCACGCACAAGAGGAAGGAAATTACACTGATGGTGATAAAAAAGAAAAACTTCTTAAACTCCCATGCTAATTTAAATGGCATATTAGCTTCCATTAGTACCTTCCTTGTGTCAATAGCCGTATAAGAAATTCCATTAACAGAGGGCTGTTCCAAGGAAGACGTCCCTGAGTGGTAAGAAGTCGACGCTGACCCATCATGTTCACACAGTTGAGAACTAGCATAAGCTCTATTCAATTCCTCCACTTGACGTTCAAACTCAGGCTTCAAAGCTTCGAGCTCATCCACCACATTTATTAATTTCTAACAACAAAGGCAGCAGTCAGATTACACCAAAATCAGCATACATGTAATTAGTAACGCAACTCAAAAAACTGTAATTACCAACAGTCACACCTTCCTATAAGCTATTCTCTCCTTTGGAAGCAACGTCTGATAATCCTTATGGTACGGAATAGAGTCAGACACCAAACTGGAGAAAACCACAAACAGATTACAAAATTTAAAAACGAAAAAAACAAATTCAGAAACACAAAATTTAACATCAAGACACTACATTCAGCAGCAACATGGCAACATTACCTGGAGAATCTAAGAAGTATAATGAACAAATCTACTAAATTCTTCTCCTCCCTATGGATGCTCTCCTGAACATTATCAACATCAAAACTACTGTCCACAGCAGTTGCACGGAATAAAATCAATATCTTTCTAGCTAAAAAAATTAAATTTGAAGAATTTAATGTATGAATATATAATCCTTAATTCGAGGAGTGAACTCCAGATTTTTACTTATCGAAAAAAATAAAGAGAAGCGAAATCGAAAAAGGAAAATTCGAAAAATGAGAGAGCTTAAGACCTGGCGGACGAGATTATCGGCGATCCGGTAATAATGACGGAGTGGAATCCGATTATCGACTTCCACTTTCCGAGCAATTTTATTGACGTTGATCTTCATCTTTGTCTCCGCCAATTCCGGGCGATGCCACGTGTCCTCTACTATCTCTTTTGGGTTCTCCGATGCAGCGGTGTGTGATTCCTCAACGTGCGAGCGAAGGAAAAGAAAAAGCAAGAAGAAAGGTGGTCGTTTTCAAGGTTTTTTTTTTAGAAGTTTCACGGCAGGGGATCATTATCATACTCATAGAGGAGGAGTTTGTCTTAGATACGGTTACATTCTACTGAAATTGGATGACGTGGCGATCATTAATTGGCTAGAGAATTCAACCCTAGAGTCAAAATTTCTTATAGGTCCAACTTCAACCAAAAAAAAATAAAACTTATAAATTAGGAACGTTGCTATTAGTGGTGGACATTTAAGCCAGTCTCGGCCCTAGAAAAATAAGGGCCTGGATTGGGTTTATGGCCCTTAGGTCCCGGCCTGGCTCCAAAAAATAGGCCCCATCAATTTCTGGGCCAAACCTGTGTTTGCCTAAAATTGGCCCGACCATGTTACTTGGGCTGTGTACATCTAACCCTAGCACCCACCTACAGAATTTCCATCCCTCTCACATTCTCTCTCCGCCTCTCTTAATCTCGTCATTCCCTCTGTCAATTGACACTCCCTACCCTCTATCTCATCTTCTTCCACCACCCTCTATCTCGTCTTCCTCCACCACCAATCTCCTCGTCTTCCTCTCTCTCTCTCTCATTTCTCTTCACTTCCCACTCTCACTCCTCCACCGACACCCACCTCAACTACGACGTTGTAAGTGCCCTCGGAAAACTCCAATCTTTTTTGCTTTTTATTTAATGGGTATCGATTAAAATTTGCAATTTTGATTGAATCAATCACATTCTTGGGGAGTGACTGCGGCAAGCAGAGACGAGGATGAAAGAAATTAGTAGGGTTGGGAGGATTTATGTCCGAGAGAGGAAAAAGAAGAGAGCTTGAGTTGAAGAGCTGTGGAAGGTAACAATGAGAGTAGATGAAGAAGAATGCCTTGTTTTAAAAACCATTTTGAAGAGGCGAAGTTTTTTGGTTATGGACATGAGGATGAAAGAAACTAGTAGGGTTTGTATTAAGAAGTGAGGCACAAACTAAAACGACGACATGAGATTAAAGAGAGCTTAAGTTGAAGAGTTGTGGGTTGTGGCTAGAGATGGCCCGTGGGTGGCCCGACCCGTCTTTTGTTTAATGGGCGGGCTTGGGCTGGAATGTTAGCCGGGTCAACCGGGACGAGCCTGAAAAATACCTCCAGCTCAGACCTGCCCATGCCTAGCCCTAATTGCTATGCAGGAGGAGAGGCATTCCTAATACAAATAGGTTTAGTGTGTATACTTTATTTTCAGATAAAAGTCACGAGTTTATTAATAGCGTTTACTTTTGGTGAAGTGTGTATGCCTTATGTTGTGGGTAAGGATGACAATAGGTAGGATATGAATATGATATATCAATATCCTTAATCGTACCTGTAGTTTATATCATGTACTCATATCTTACTCGTACTCGTACGTGTAACAAAAATTATCACACGTATCTTACCATCAATATATCTATTTATCCGTAGGATACCAATTTATCCATGGTTTAAATTTAGATAATTAACTTAAAAAATAATATATCACTAATTTAAAACAATAGATTAAAAAAATACACTAAACAATATAAAATATTATATTCACACAACATAATATAAAAGTTATAATTTGTAATTGAATGTAGTTAATAAAATAGTAATTTGATAAGTTATTACTTGATGGAGAATTTACACAAAAACTATAGTCTAATACTATACAAGAATGAAGATTAGTAGAATTTCTAACATTCTCATTGCAATCTTCAAATTACAGTTCTTAGTTCTAATCTCTTGTTGTGGAGAAAATGTTAGATCAAAATATATACTAGATATTATATTTGTAATAGTAATATACCAAAATATGTGAGAGAAATTTTACAACTAATTTGTTATGAAATTTTCTTAAAAAGTTATTTTCGTCTATTAGTTCTATGTTAAAAACTACTTTAAAACTAAAGGATGTTGGTATGAATGACTAATGAGGTATTGTTAATCGTATCATATCATATATATAATTAATAAGATATTTTTGTAATCAATTTTTAATTTCTTTATGTCAATACTATATAAATGAGTTTTACATACAAAAATTTTGTCCGAAATATTTTAGTTATAATAAGTTCTTTGAATATAAAACTATAATAATAACTTCTCAATAATAGCATCTCATTCTAATGACATAAAAATTACAATATCTAGCTAAATGTATTTATAGCCTAATTCTAGTTATAAATCAATTTATTCAAATATGAGAATTCATTTACCTTCAAAAGACTCTCTCTATCTTTCTCTCTCTCTATATATATATAGTAGGTATGGGTAACAGGTGACAGATACAAATACAGATATTACCCAACATGTAAGGATATGGGTAGGGTATTTTTATATCCATACCCTACTCATATCCGCACAATAAAATGCGAGTATTACCCATACTTGTATCCATGCCTAGTCAACACGGATAATATCTGCGTTGACTGAGTACAGATAAGGTCAATACATATCGATACATATCAAATAAAGTATAAATTATCATCTTTAGGAAATTCTTAATTGGATTTAGTAAATATCCCCACCTGTGGACATAAAACATCACACAGACCTACATACCCATTGTCAATCAACTTGGTACATAAATGTACCGGCAAAACTTTTCTGTTGTGGGTGTGCCCTAATAGAAATAAGTTTAAACCACGCTTCACTATAAATAACTTGCGTTGCACCTACTACAAAACCAAAAACTCAAAGCCATGACAAGTCGCAATGAGAGTTTCAGATCACCATCTAGTTTTTACTTCGTCGATCCATTTTTTCCACAACAAAAGCCGTTTTTCATTGTTGAGTGCTTACGACGACATTGATGATCAACGAGTAGCCAAAATCTACTCCCACTCCGACTTTGAATCTTCGGGTCTCTGCGGGCTTGTCTCTTGGTTTCACGAAAGGGAAGTTGCCTCTTCGTTGGAGAATTATAGCCGAAGCTTTCTCCAACGATTTTTTTTTTGTCAGGACTACTCGACATATTTAGTGTGCAATTGTTAGTTAAGATTTGTTCATGTTAAATTATGATTTTTTTTGTCAGATATTTTTTATATATAAAATTGCTGATGTAAAAGAAGTACGTTCCGGAAGTTTTAAAAGAACATTGTTTTATGTTTTGCTCCAGAATCATCTTGTATCTTCACTTTTTTGTATAAATATATGTAACTATCATGCTAAAATATGAATGAAGAAGTTTTCAGCAACCTAATTTCTTTATCTACATAAAACAACAACAATCCAGTTACGTGCCTTCATTACCCTTGGACCCCATAGATGCAATGTTCGAATGGCAACTAATCGGGTTTACATAAAAAAGAAATGGTGAATTCACAATGATTATGGTTATGCAGCCGAAACAAGATGATTTGAACATCAAAGTTCTCTATCCAAGCACATTAGCTTCAATACCATTCATTTGCTTGATTGTTTAAGAAATAGTGCATAACATAATTTTTTATATTTAATAACATCAAAGATTTTATGTTGCTTCTACTCAAGATCGAACTCGTGACTTCTAAGCGTTAAAGTTGACTTAGTACCAAGTCAAATATTTTCTTAATACGTAGTAATTTGTCATGGAGAAATAACATATGTAAAAGATTGTTAAAACAGAAAGAAGTAACCAGGTTTTAATATTTTCGAACACAACTCAGGTCATCTCCTCAATTACTTGGGTTACAGGGAAACGGAAGATTTTTGGGAAGTAGAAGAGCTAGACGTGATTATGACTACAACTTACAATAACATTCCAATGGGAAAGGAGGAAGAAACAATATGAATCAATCAAAATTAAGGATGAACTACTGTGTACATAAGGTGATACTGTTTATTAGGGGTAGCTGTTGCTGGGCAAATTATGCTGTGTAAGCAACAGAGTGGCATAGAGAAGTTCATTCGAGTAATCAGGAACGCCAGGAAGGCACCAATGGCTGCAATCCTGGATCATTCCAGGGTTTCTTTCCGCGCCAGAAGGCCTGTAAATGGAGGGATGTGCGTCTTTTCTGTAGTCTGTCATTCTGGTAATGTTGAGGTAAAAAACTGGTGTCGTCATTTCTGATATAACTGATTCTAATATGTTTATCATCCATGGATATGGTCCTAGTTGTGCCTCATTTTTCAGAGGATGTTTCTCTCCATCACACCTTCCTCCTAAATTCCATTTAGCTTTCCTAGGAATGTCAAAATCAAGATTGTTATCTTAAGTAGATGCCAGAGCTGGACCAAATAGTGCAGAGAATTTTTGGTACCTGTAGCGAGAAGCTGAGTATCCCCGGAAGTAGACCCTTGTACGCCTGGAGTTGATGTTGGCATCAACCCATTTTGCCCATGTCAATAGAGCTTTTTTGTATGCTTTTGTCACTGCTAGCTTCTTATACACACGGTTGCCTTCTTGGAAGTAATCTTTGCTGCAGTAAGGAATTGTAAACATTGTTAGCTCATATTGAATGGTTAATGCGTAAATGGATGATGAGGAATAGAATTGTGCTGAAGATTGATGAAAGTAACTTGCCCTT
>CAODLS012395926.1:0-16361 GCA_948243855.1 Flueggea neowawraea | reverse complement strand
CTCTCGTCGAGAAGAAGCATTAGGACTTCCGTAAACTGCACTGAACAAGCCTTTATAACCCTCCATGTGAATGTGACAATGAATAATTTGCTTATGTTGGAAAATTATATTGACATGAATCCTAGGATCCAACCAACAGATACAGATCCTTCCTGGAAAACCCTCAAATTCTTGGCGACAATTATAGAGAAAACCAAGCTTCCTAATTAAATTATCCGCTCTACTCCCACTAACCCAAGTCTCTAAGAAAACAAACACTTTGGGGTTATAGACCGATTTCAAATTTCTGCAAACTGCATTAAAGCCATTACTAGCAACACCTCTCTCATGCCAACATAAAATCATAATAAAAAACAGGAAAAGAAGAATAAAACTTAGCTGAACTATACTTCAACCACCTTCTGGCACTGCATTTTATGTTCTAAATTCATTTTAATTACATTAAAAACAAAAAAGATTCTTCACATTTGTCAGATAAAAAAATAGAATTATGAAGCCTTGAGTCCTTTTCTGTTAGAAAAACATAAAATGCACAAATTTTCTAATTTAAGGATAGTTTTTTCTTTCTTTTTTACTGTGACAAGAATGTCAGTAGAATTTCTTTATTTGCAATGAATGCCCCTATGAATTCTGTGGAGACCAAGATTGACTGTGTCAACAAAATCGGCCACTCTCCACAAATCTACTCCTTTTTCCTAGGCAATATTTTCTACCCAAATTTACCTCATTAACCCATTATTGTTACCACTAGTCAAAAAGGAAATTATTTTTGACTCTTCATTGACTCGGCAAAACGGCAGCGTTTGATCTAACTCTTGACAGCTCATCGCAATTCTCTCACCAATCACAGCCGCTGCAATTAACAACTCTCTTTCTTCCTCTGTATTCTCACGTGCTACAGCATAAATTACTCCAACAACAACCTTAACGGTATACTAACGGAAACCTCTAAATGACGGAATTACCCCTGTGTTCCTTAAATCAACACCAGGCACCTGTGGTATTGCAGAAATAACGCCATAACTGCCGGTGGGCCCCGAATCTCAGTGGCAATTGCAGTTAATAAGTGAAACAAGAAGGGTAAAGTTGTCTTAAGGAAAATAACTGAAACACAACAGAACTAAGGCCTGCCCTGTTTTGGCTTCTATATAACTCCTAACAGAAGCTCCGAATTGACTACAGTGTTGCCAAACAAACAAGAGCAAAAAAGAAAAAAACTGTCGGTAGAGACTGTTACGATTTGGGTTTTCTTTTTCTTTAACTGTTTTCTTGGTTTCTCCGCCTTCTTTGGCCGCGAAAGTGACACTGTGGTGTGGCGGTGGAAGAGGTGTCGGCGGCCGAGAGTATTCTTTTCGAGAACTCACAATGCAGCTTCTGGGTGTTTGCGTTTTGTTCTTGTTCGAGTGTCTAGTGGTGTCTGCTTTGGTTCCCCGCCGTGGAGAAGACCTACATTGGAAGCCGGCCACCGCCACCTGGTACGGCGACCCCGAGGGTGACGGCAGTGATGGTACTTAAACCCTTTCTCTGCTCTTAATTTCATAATTACTTACTGCTCTTTTTTAGGTTAAAAGCATAATTACAACCTCAATTCTCATCTCTCTTTTGTCACTTCAATATATAGTATAAATCGTTAATAATCATTTGTTTGGTGGTTTGTCTTATTTGTGAGTGAGTTTTTCTTTTTAACAAGTCATTTTATTTAGCAAGGGTCTTGTAAGTTGTAATTGATTGTTACTGGTGTAAACTCCAATGCTGTTAAAGTTTGATGTCTCGTAAGAGCAAATAAAATTTTACATATAAAAAAAGTCATTTTAATTGTTTAATACGGAATTGAATTCACAATTGGTTGACTATAGTAACAATAACCTGCAAACCCATTAATTAGCATTTTGTGGGTCGAGTTATGAAAAAATTTCTTCAGAATGCATTATTTTTTCAAGTTCTTAATGTTGTTAATTTTTGCATGAACAAATAGATATTCCTCAAAGAGGGGTGAATGGAGTCATAGAACTCGTTGAAGCCAACAGGGAACTGACACAAAATTGATGGGAACCAACTAAACAATGTTAAATGTTGGTGATAAAATTGCAGGAGGGGCATGCGGATACGGGACACTAGTGGACGTGAAGCCATTGCGGGCCAGGGTGGGAGCAGTGAGTCCAGTACTGTTCAAGAACGGAGAGGGGTGTGGGGCATGTTACAAAGTTAGATGCAATGACAAGAGCATTTGCTCTCGAAGGGCTGTCACCATTATTGTTACCGACGAGTGCCCCGGTGGTTACTGTGCCAATGGCAACACCCACTTTGACCTCAGTGGCGCTGCCTTTGGTCGCATGGCTATTGCCGGTGAGAATGGCCAGCTCAGGAATCGAGGTGTCCTCCCCGTCATTTATCGAAGGTACGTACCATGAATTACACCCTCAATTTTTAGAACTAGAGGTGACTCTAGTATAATTTAGTCAATTTTAACACATGTTCTCGCATTCACATGCTACACACTTTTTGAAGTATCGTTTGAGAAATTAGAGCGAATGAAGATTAATCAGATCGGCAGGTTGTGAAATAAATTTGAAAATATTGCAATTCAGATAAATTGGAATAATTTTTTCGTTAGAATCCCTATAATTCAACAGGAAAGAAGAGAACTACTAGTCAAATAGTGCAATGTGTGAGTAGGTCCTTTTCATATGTCACTTAGTGCTTATTTGTTAGTCAATTAATGTGTGTAAATTGGCTCTCTTTTTTTTTAAAATTATTTTCGGTTATTGAATTTGTCAATTATTATATGTCTTAATTGTGTTTTGCAGGACTCCATGCAAGTATAGAGGGAAGAACATTGCTTTCAAAATAAATGAAGGTTCAACAGAATATTGGCTCTCAATTCTGGTCGTGTTTGAAGATGGTGATGGTGATGTTGGATCTATGCATATACGAGAAGTAAGTGAAATTTTCTCACAAAATCTTTGTTAAGAACTTTTTTGGATTCTTTAAATGATTTTTAAACAAATTAATGTTTTTAAAACTAATTAAAGTTTCAGCAAAAGGGAAAAATTTTGGCATATCTACCTTTATAATACTTTTTCATTCATCTCATTTCCATTAATTCACCACTCATGGATAAAGTGGATCAAGATTTGTGGCACTTTCTATAGTGTCCACTTTTATAAATTTAGTAGTTTAAAATATTAAAAATTAATATTTTTTTTTTAAAAATAAAGCAAAGTGAGAAAAAAGAATATTTGGAAAATTCATTTTTGTCGATTTTTTAAAAGTCTTTTCAGATCTAAATATTATCTTTCCATGTAAAAAGATTAAAGAAAAAGTGTGCATGAACTTGCCATCTACCTCAAAAGAACTTCCAAAACGTGCTAAAATATTAAGAAGTATGGTTTTAGTAAAAAAAAATTAAAGGTACTAAAGTAATGTAATTAAGTTCCTAACATTGCGGATATATTAGCCGCTAATCATGTGACATTCCCCAAACACGACCTTACTAATTTATACCGCGTAGGACTAATTACTCAAACATTAGTATTTTCAAAGTGAGTGTGTGTTTTCATGATTCCAATTCGCCCAAAAGCACTTCCATTTCATGCTTTTGTTTACTTTATAGTAGAAACATACAAGTGTTTTCTTGACTCCTTGGCCATTGCATGTGACTTTGGGGCCACCTTCAAAAGTCTTATCTTGCTATTTCTCAATGTGCACTATTGAGATAATAATGGAGCAAAGGCTGCAAATTTTGCTGTTAATACACATTAGACCATACCTCCATTGCAAATATACTTTTGGTTCCCATCACAACATAATTGTAGAAAGTATTTTTGTATTTTACCTATTAAATTAATAAGCACTCATTAATATTAAAATATAAAAAGTTAATTATTTTTTTGTATAAATATTGATACTTACTTACCTGTTGGCTTGTAGCTCCAACGCTTAAGAGTGTGAGTTCGATTTCAAATAAAAACAAATAAAATGACTAAAACGTTTATAATACAATTTAATATGTGTTGTCATTATTGAATAAATTTTAGTATATAGTTAAAACGTTTTTCTTGAACTACGAGATGTCTAAATTACACTTCTGTTTTACGGTCCGTATCTACTCTGCTGTGGAACTCATAACTCATTACAGAACTAAAGTTCAAGGTGTGTTTGGATATTTGTATTTGCAGGCGGGAGGCACTGAGTGGCTTCAAATGAATCATCTATGGGGAGCAAATTGGTGCATTATTGGGGGACCCTTGAAGGGACCGTTCTCGGTGAAGTTAACAACACTATCTACAGGAAGAACGCTCTCTGCAAGAGATGTTATCCCAAGTAACTGGTCTCCAAAAGCTACTTATACATCTCGCCTCAACTTCTTTGTCTAATCTAACGACAAAACCTTCCCAACAATTGTCCAAAAGCAGAGTCCTTGTTTGTTGCTCCTGCTTTTCTTAGATTTATTTCACCCTAGATTTCTTTTTCCTTGTAATTGTATGTTCTGTTTTCATTTTTCTACTTTATGTAGTTTGTTAGTTAACGATGTAGCCCTCTCCAAAGGAGAGAGAGCGTGTTATCAGTTGTAATGTTTGGTACCTTTTTTAAGCCTTTTGAGCTTTATTTAATGGAATTGGAGTGTTGAATATTGTAATTGTGGTGCTGTCGTTAGGGGTATAAATTACCAACTCACGTAGGAGCGGTTCAGCATTTGACTTAATAAGAGCTTCTTTATGGTCGCCTTAACATATACACGAGCCAAATAAGTTTGAACGATTGAAAACTTCGTCCAAACACTCAAATTAGAAGTTTAACTTATTAAACGAATGTAACTTGTCTGCAAATTAAGCTAGCGCTCATAACAACAAATTCAAATTGAATTTAAAATAAGTTGAGTTTAAATTAAATTAAATTTAAACATTTTAAAATTCAGTTTGACTTAATTAGCTCTAGATGTGGGTTGGAAACTGCAACTTATCTTTGTGGGGCTTGTGTACTGTTGACGTCAGTTTTTAGGACCAACCATCATTAATCAAATGTACATCATAGCACTTTGCGAATCTTCTCGACTCAAATTTGTCAACTCAAATCTACCATTCACTAACCATAATTAAAAGTTTGCTCTTGTTTTCTTTTCTTGCTACTAATATTTATTACTAAGAGTACTTGACACTAATATGTATTTTTATGTCTTCATGTTGATACATATTTTAATGAACTCTAAAAACTGTAATTATTCCGTAATTCACTTTTACGATCTATCTATTTGTTAAGACAACACATTTGATGAAATGTTCTTACAATCCTAATTATTGTTAGTCTACTTAATTTGTACTCTCCTTTCATTAGTTGTTTTTTTTTTATTTATATCTGTCACAACTATGACCAACATTACATATACACTAGCATGCATCGCATATTACATGCATAGTTTGTGCATTTATTTGACATCACATACATTATAGTCCCATTTATCAATATGGTTTGAAAATATTTTAGAAAAGATTACGAGAGTAATTAGGGTTTATCGGTTGGAGAATCAAGATTCAAAAGTGAAACAATTAGGAAAGTGGGGTAAATTGGTAGTTTCGTAAATACCTCAAGAGATTGTATAAATAAGTTTAATTTGATTGCTATGCAAATTATGCCGTTTTAGGTCTGCTTAGGTGTCAAAAAAAAAAGAAAATGAGTTGATAGGAAGAAGAAATATGGTGGTTTCTAATTGGACCTCTTAAGCGCATCGCCACCTCGTGCTTAGGTTAAACTTGATAAAATCAGAAGTTAAGCAAGCAAGACCCATTTGTTTCGTTCTCAGGTCTTGTGAGAGAGAGAAAATAGAAGGGAATAGGGAGAGAAAAGAGAAGAACAAAATTGCTTAGCAAATTTGATAGAAAACATAGAACTTGTTAATTTCGCATCTACTGCAACCTAGGAGTAAAATAAGTGATTTTCTCCGTTGTTCTCTATTTAATATTCATGATAAAGTTGTCGAGTCGAATCAACCTGCAAGATAGAAACAAAACAACATAGAAGAACAAAGGGGGTCAAACCCAGTAAGATAGATACTTTTGGTTAGTAGCACCATTTTGCCGGACTACTTTGTTTGTATTAGATGTTCCGCTCCGATATACTGTTGGATTATGGAGTCTGCTGATTGTGGGTCTTATTTTAGGGATATTGGATTTACGATTTATCGCTTGTATTGATTTTTGATATATTTTATGATCATATATATATGATTTTCTCGAAAATAGTTTTATTAAAATGATTTAAATATATGGGTTTATAGTTTCTGTATCTTTGAGGCTTGTGCGAGATGAGTCGGGCTCTTACAGACGGTTCACCTCGTATGCCGGTCACGGTCCCGGGAATGGGTCGTGGCAAAGGTGGTATATATATCTAGATGTATTAATGTTGAATGAAGGAATCAGAGCACGGATTAAGCATAAACTCATATGAATTAGAATATGAGTCTGTTTACATCTAGATTTCAGTTTGTATCACAATCTTATTTTGATGCATTGTAGTGGAAGTGTAAATATGAAAGTTGTTTATTTGTGTTTCTAATATATATCTGTAAATTTTCAGATGTCACGTGTGAGTATAACGGACTGTGAATACTAAAAAAGCATAAACAAGTATAATCTGGCAGAAGCTGTAATTTAATATTGTGCGTAGACCACATTTGATCGACCTAAAGTATGATTTTTGGTATAAGTAAACCCTTATATGTTTTTTATATATGGTTAAAATTTGAGAATAGATTGAGTACATTTGATTGTCGACTGAAAAGGATAACGTAAACTGACCACAATGTGTAAATATGCTAGATTTGCATTCCATCAACTGCTGTTGATTGTTAATTGCCTACAACAGTGGTCTAAAACATATGAAAATGTCTTAAATCTTACCAACTTGTAAGTATTAGCACATAGAAGTGTCAACCTTTGAACATGCATCATTCAAGCATTGCATGCATAAATGGTACATACGCATTCTGTATTGAAAGGCAATTGTGTGAACATGTGTGATAGATGAGAAGGGCTACGGAGAGACTCCAGAGGCGAGCTAATGGACTCAAACTTGTTTTTTCTTGTGAGTAAACCCATTACATGCTTTACGTGCTATATTTATATATTGTCTGATATTACTATCGCTATGAGCTGATATGAGATATGTGAAATTATCGGTATTTGATATTGTTCATGACCTGGTTATGTGCTATTGGTGAATTCTTCCATGCTATGCACTCAAATATTGTTGATAATATGCGGAAAACAATATGTGAGTTATTGAAAATGTTATTGAGCTATATTGTGTACACGTTTAGCATCTGATTTTATACGGCTTAAAAGGAATGGTATGGCCAATGTGTTCAGGTACATGCAATTCTATTGAAAATATTGGTTATCTAAGAAAGTAAATGGAACTAAGTGCTATACGGGATATAACTCGTAGGAGCCACATCTACAATCCAGTCTACTATATTGGGCTAGCCATCAATTTATTTGATTTATTTGATCAAATCTACGGGTCAATTCGATCGAATATTGGAAAAACCTTCAAGTAAATTTTATTGGTATTGGAAAGATCCTTGAGATATATTTCAAATAAAAGAAAATTTTATAAGGATCGTTACATTTTTCATATTAAACGACAAAATTTTGGGATGCAAATCAGGTATTGATTGAAATTAGGCCTCATAACCTCATTTCTCCTATCTTGACCAATTTCGTTCTTTAACGTTTCCGATCATGAACCCCACAAAACATGCGCAAAAAAGGATCGTGCTTGTTTTCAAACTGAACGAAGTACTTTTGGGCTGCGATTCAAGTATTCATAGGAATTAGGCCTCACAGCCTCAATTCTCCCATGTTGGCCACTCTCGTTCTTTACGCTTCCGATCATGAACAATACACAACTTGCACAGAAAAAGGAACCTTCTATTTTTCTAACTAACAGACGTACTTTTTGGATGCAAATCAAGTATTGATTGGAATTAAGCCTCATAACCTCAAGTCTCCAATCTTGCAAAGGTTCGGTTTTTAACACGTCAAATCATGAACCGCACACAACTTGCGCAAAAAAGGATCAAACTAGTTTTTAAACTAAACGACGTACTTTTGGGCAACAAGTTAAGTATTGTCGGGAATTAGGCCTCACAACCTCAATGCTCCCATATTTGCCAACGTCATTCTTTAACGCTTCCGATCATGACTAGTGCACAACTTGCGCAAAACAGGATAGTTCTATTTTTAAAACTAAACGACGTACTTTTGGGATACAAATCAAGTATTGATTGGAATTAGGCCTCACAACGTCAATTCTCCCATCTCGCCCAATTTCGTTCTTTCACGCTTCCAATGCTCCCATCTTGGCCAAAATCGTTCTTTAACGCTTCCGATCATGAACTGTACACAACTTGCGCAAAAAAAGATAGTTCTATTTTTCAAACTCAGCGACATACCTCTGGGCTGTTAATCAAGCATTGATTAAAATTAAGCCTCACAATCTCAATTCTTCCATCTTGGCCAATTTCGTTCCCTGACGCTTTCGATCATTAACCCTCCACAACTTCCACAAAAAAGGATCGTTATAGTTTTCAAATTAAACGACGAACTTTTGGGATACAAATCATGTATTGATTGAAATTAGGCCTCACAACCTTTTTTATATTGGAAACTCGGGGCCATACTTGACATATTGGGTCATTACCAAATGAAACGAACTTGCATTGCATACTTATTATATTTGGATAATTTGTTATCTATTGGATTGATTGCATGTATTGTATTTCTCATTGAGTTGCGATTCATATAAAGCGCAAATATTTTTTCAGATTACCATTATTGATAGTTTTTTTTGTTTGATTTGAGTCTGGAGTTTGTAGATAGCAACATGGATCATAGGTCAGTCGACTAATGTTCTAGACTCCCTCCTCCTCAGCATTGCATATATAATTAGCTGATTCTTTTTGACTTGAGTATATAAAATTTTATATTTACAAATTTTGTTAGTTTTATTATATTTGTGAACATCTTGCTATGAATCTATAGTATATGTAAATTCTGTTATATACTAAGAATTTTACAAGTATGAGTTATAGGAGTATGGGTGTTACAATATCAGTATCATTAGGTGTTTCTAATACACTCCTTTTGCCAACAGTAAAAAAGTTGAGCATTTGTGTTTAGTAATTAGTTTTTGGTTATAGAATAGCTAAAATCTTTGTTACTCGAATTGCATTAATTTTTTTTATAAGTTTGAATGCATTAAATTTACTTCCCAAAGGACTTTTAATTAATTAACCAACCTCATAGAATGCAATTCAATATATTTTTTTCAAACTATTAACAGTTATAAATGCAATTCCCCAATTCAACCAACCTCACGGAATAATCTTATATGTACACAATGGCGGAGGGAGGCCGACTCCGCTGAAAGTCTAGAGTACCTTATTCCTCTGCCGCCGATCTGTCTCTGGCCTTGAAGTTCGGGTTTTGTCTTCAACCCTGGTTCTAACATTAATTTCACCGCTTTCGATTTCTGACTTTGCCACTCTATGTAGATTTTATTTTGTGAACATTGTTAAGGAAGTACAGGCTAATTTATCAATAAGCAACTAAGATAAAGTAGTTGCATTAGATGAAATCGGGAAGAATGTCCAGTCTCGATCTTTCTTTTTAAGTGGGGCATATAAGTCCTTAACTTTTGAATATCTCTTTCTCGTGATTTCCTCTAATTAATTTTAAGGTGGAGAATAATTGGTTCAATCCTGTTATATTAAACATCCAGAAACCTTGCACTTTGCTAGTTAATGATGGAACTATACAGAAAGATTTTTCTAATTTCGACTCAAAATTTATTATGATTAAGGACTAAATTAATAATTACACTTCCATACCATAAAAATGTGAGTATATTGAGAGTTTAAACTGATAAAAATAAATACACTTGATCTTGTTTCACAAGTTAACAAAACTTATGTTTTATGTATATTGCGTGGGCATGTCAAAAATTATTTAAAATTAATTCATTTGTATATAAATCCATCACGAACGAACTCTTAATAAACCGAATACTAGATCGCTTACGAGCAGCTAGCTCAGTGACAGTCGTCCTTCCGCTACAACTTCAGTTGCGAATTCTGCACATAATTAGAATTTCAAATCAAGAACGTTCCAATAAATCTTGAGGAGTCCAATGTGGAACCATAAAAGTGACAAGTGTTAATATTGTCTTTGGAATCCAACGATAGAGTTAAAGGAGTTGCACGAGCCGAAAACTGACATGGGCACTTTTTAAATGCACAATAGGGTGGACCTATTATTTGGAATGGACACCACACCGTCGCTCGCTCACCAATCACTTGTAGATTAATCGTTTCCATAGTTTTGGGTTGTAAAGATTAGTGTGTTGGGGACAAGAAGTTTGCATGTGGAGGAGGTCCCCTTCGAAATCAGGCTTATTAGCCAGTTTTGCTTTATCTGGTCATGTGAAGGGGATATTCATATGATTCTCTCGTATTCATATGTTTCATGTCTTCTTCTGTATAAGATCTCTCTCTCTCTCTCTCTCTCTCAATATCTCTTCTTTGAATTTGTTGCTAATTAAAGTTATTCATTTGTTGACTGAATTAAGTTTTGCTTGCAAAGCTTTTGTGAGCAGCACCTGGATTGAATATCTAATTCTTAATGTAACTTATCGGAACGAAAATCTTAATGTATGATTGCTCCTATCAATGCTGATATGCTTTGATCTCGACCAAAAAAAAAATTGGTGACATGCTTTTTTGAATATTATTTCCTAGACATGGCCAAACCGAACCGGAACCACATATTAAAAACCGGTTGTTCATTGGCCGGTTCCAGTTTAAGGGTTCCCAAACTCATTGAACTATCGGTTTGAACCGGCGGTTCAACCCTCCTAAATCAGCGGTTTTAACTGGAACCAACTGTTTAAGCTGTCTAAACCAGCGGTTAACCTCCTAAGTCAACAGTTTTAACCTTCCTAAACCAGCGATTCAACCTTCTTAAACCAGTGGTTTTAACATTGTTTTAAAAACAATTTAAAAAATCCATTTGAACCAGACTAAAACCACAAACCAAACCGAACCAAACTAGAACTAGATCGGAATCGAAACCGAACTGTCCAAAACTGTCTTTGGGCGATTTAGTTCCGATTTACAGGTTCTTTGAACCTGAACCACCGGTTCATGAACCGTAGCCACTTCCACTATTTCCTTACTTGATACTCTATTTGGGAATTATAAAATTTAAAAAATAATTTAAAAAATAAATTTTAATTGTTTAATTAATGTTAAAAATTCGATGGGTCCAACATGTGGTGCTAAATTTGGGAGTGGACTTTTGTTCGTGTATGGGCTTTTGGATGAGGGATCCCTCGTCAAAATGGCTTGCCTCCACCTGATTTGGTGAAGTAATTATGTCTGTTATCTTAAACTTCAGATTTTAAAAAATAAGAAAAAAGAATCTTAAATTTTATAAATACCGACACAGATAAATTTTGGTTGCAAAATGCGACATTTTTTCGAACTGGAAACTTTTGGATATATTTTGGAGACATTTTTAGATAAAATCGAAACTAAAGTATTAGAGACATTTGGATACATTTAAAATATGACATTTTTACAAGAGAGTTGCACGCGTGTTTCTATTTAAGAGAATGTATTTACTGCAAAGTTATTTGTCAAAATCAATATTTTAATTTCAAATAAAAGTTAAATTTTCCCTTTTGGGAAAGTTACAATAAAATAAAAAAGAAAAATCAATGTCACATTTACAGACCTAAAAAAGGAATTCACATATAAAACACATGAAAAACCATTTCTATAAATACAACAGTTTGATGATGCGTGACAATATTATTTTTCTATTATTTTTTATAATGTTTATGCAGAATGAATACAAAATATGCAAAAAACATGTAAATACTAAAAGATGGCTTATGAGACAAACATAAAACGAATACAGACAAAATATAATTAGAATACCATTTTTAATTATTTATTTGTTATTTGGACATAAAGCTAGTTCATAATGTTTACACAACGTATTGTTGGTCCGAAATGACAATCTAAGAGGGGGATGAATTGGATTTCAAAATTGTTTTAAAATGTTTATGCAATGATCAAAGTATTGTAGATAAGTTAAGACAATGCAAGAGCACTAATCCAATTCACACTAACAATAAATGTAAAGAGAAAAGAGATAGATAAATCATAGCCAATGTTTATAGTGGTTTGACCTTCTTAGCCTATGTCTACTAATCAAGTTTTTCCTTGAGATTTTGAATCCACTATATCTTCTTTCTTCAATGGGTGAAGGCAACCTCTTACAAACTTTTGCTTCAAATGTACAAGATTAAACATCTGACACTACAACCCTTATTTTTAAGATAAACAAGTAAAATATTCTCTCTCTATTACAATTGTTTTCTTTGACAATGAAGAATGAAAATAAAATCTATCACTTTCAAATAATAATAGATTTGCAAGTATGAAGCACTTTTGAGAAATATATAAAAGATGAGCAAATGTGAGCAAATAAGAGCTTGATGTTGTTGCAAGATGATAGCAAGTTGTTGTATATACTTCTCTGACGTGCCTTGGGTCTATTTATACCTTTCTAAGTCGTACTAGTCGTACTGGGAATTAATATAGCCATTGTAAGAATTAATATAACCGTTGTGAGAAGGAGCAACCTTGCATTTAATGCTCTGACACAGCTTCTAACTCAAGTTATCCATTTGAGAAACACGACCCAGAGATGTATAATTCGAGTTATCCAAACCAGTTATTCGAGTTATCCATGAAAGTGACCATTGAGACCACCAACCTTCGTCATTTAAACTCTGATCTTGTTAGTCCTAGGTATAATGATTTTGTCTCCAATTGATTACTCGAGTAATCCAACTTGTTACTTGAGTTATCCATTTCATCCAAGCTTATTGTTTCATTGAATTACTTGTATTGTAAACTAATGATGCTCGAGTTCAATTTTTGTCTCTAATGCTTCAGGATATATAACTTGAGTTATAATCCTTTTTTACTCGAGTTACACACCACCTAAGCAACTCGAGCTGTGAGCGGATTTACTCGAGTTGGAAATTTGAATCGTGGCCTAGGATGCATCACTTACTCGAGTTGGACTAAAGTGAAACTCGAGTTATCGGGACACTGAACAACTCGAGTTAAGGCTGTATGTTACTCGAGTTGAATTTTCAAGTCTAATGGTTGATTTTTCTTCTGAATGCTTTGGTTCTTCTGGTAAGCTTGTTTACTTAAGTTAGAGAGTATGATTATTCGAGTTATTCAGTAGCTGGACAACTCTAGTTATAATTAGCTTAACTCAAGTTTAATTTATATGACTGATGGGATGAATTTTCTTTTGCACTTTCGGACACATTGGTTGCTTCATTTGCTTGAGTTGATAAAATATGTAACTCGAGTTAGGCTTGAACAACCATGCTTGAATACTCAAGCATCAAACTCAATTTTGTTATCATCAAAACATAAAGAGATCCAAATGTTAACCACTATTGGTTCAACAATCTTCCACTTTTTGATGATGATAAAACATGGAAGAGTTTGATACTCCCTCTTAGTATGTGCACCTATCAAAGCAAAAAATATTTGAAATTTTTTTATCAAGGTTTTACCCTTGTTACAATTGTTAGTGCATACCCATAATTACTCAAACAAAAACTCCCCCTTAATAAATCATTCACATAATAGAAAATTTAAACATCAATTGAACATTATATCCAACTTTCATGACTCATGAACACCAATTGAACACTATATCCAACTTTCATGACTCATGAACAACATAATTAACCAAAAAATTCCATAGGCATTAAAATCAATTCATATCATACTCCCTCTTTTTGTCATCAAAATAAAAAGGGAAGAAAACATTAAACAAAAATCTGAACATGAATAACATGTGAATCATCCATTCATAGACAGTCATTCAACATCCAAATAGGCTTACAAACTAGCCAAATATAACAACATCAAAATAGGCATACAAATTTGCCATCATAAATGTTAATCATGGTTAAAATAACATGCCAAAACAAAATGCACAAATATGCATGAAATGTCAATCCTAATGCCCAAGCCAAATCATGGAGCCAGTGGTGGTGGCGGTGTGGAGGTAGATGGAATGACATCATTATTGGTGCAACGAGCTTCCTTTATCCATGTCCAAATATCGTTAACAAAGCCCAAGCTTTTGTCCATCTTGCTATCCATCCAATCAACCTTTGCATTAAGCGCTCTAAATTCCTCAACACTAACTATGGTTCGAGAGGAACTATTACCACTTGCACCTTTTCTTCCACTACAAGAACCACCTAGAGTGTGATTAATGGGAGAGGTATACGCGCTCTACCTATCTGGTTAGCTAAAACATCTGAATCCAATATCACATGTGGGGCAAAAATCCATCTGCGATTGTCCGTCTTAATCATTCTTGTATTTCCCAAATTAGTTTTGTTGAAAATCCAAGAATGTGGCACTTCTTGAGATTCATACCTCAATAGATCAATGCTTGAGTCTTCAAGGATCATAGTAATGACAGTACCATAAGGTAAGCCGTCTTCCCTTTTATGCTGCTCATAGGATTTCTTGAAGAACTGTTTCCATTCGTATTTCATTCTCTTGATAATGATAGCAGGAAAGTTGATATGATTATGCTTGATGATGTGCCAAAGAATTTCAGTGTCCAAGCCTGAAATATGATTTTGAGTATCCTTCTTCATAGTGAATCATACGTAGATCTCCCAATAAATCAGTAGTCTCAAGATCAACTCCTGGGCCAACTTTAATGATTGCAATGGATTTCAAGCATTCATATACTTTTGCAACCAATTTTTTTCACCAAGAGCTACTTATTCATCCTCGTCCTTATCATTGTCCTCTTCATTTTCTTCAATACGAGACAATCCAGTAGGGACAATACCACCTTCTGGAATATTAAACTAGTGACAAGCAACTTTCCGAGATAAGAAATCATTTTGCACTAGCACGAGTTTGAAGTACCTTACCCCTTTCATTTGACATTTTGACCTCATCCATATTGGCATAAAACTCCATCATCAATTCTTCATAAATAACAAATTTAAGAAATTCACTAATTCTTAGAGGCCTAAACACTTCCTCCAAATCATATCCAGCATATCTTAAAGCAGTGTAATAAAAAATCATCGAAGATAAGAGTTTCTCGTGTTTGATTACCTTATGATACACTTTTTGTGCTACACGAGAGATAAACTGTGAATCCAAAGGCAAGTCTTCAAGTAGGGTCAAAGAACGCTACAGTTTAGCAGCTAAGCCCGTTTCTCTTTGTCTTTTTGATGATTTTTTTGCGCAAGGGAGGAGGAGAGGATGTGGTTGAATCTAAATATTCTTCCTCAATAGGATTGGAACCCCTCTTATCCATGTCTTTTGTCCTTAGTGACATTTTTCATAAATTTGAGAGTTAAGGTTTGGTTTGCTCGTGATTACTGATTTGAGGCAATTTGGTGTATTTTGGTTGAATCAAGAAGTGAAATGATGTTAATGGAGGTCGAAAATGAGTGGGTAGTGATGGATTTTGATTGATTTTGGTTGAAAGTAATTCAAGTTAGAGAGAGAGAGGGAAGAACAAGACTTACAGATTTGAAAAGATAGAGAGTGGGTCATGTAGGTCTGTTATTGACGTCGACTAAAAAAGATGCTAAAACCACATATAACTCGAGTTATAATTTTACTTGCTCAAGTTAAATACACTTCATTTAACTCGAGTTGCATAATTTCCTTACTCAATTTGTTAAGCCCTCATACAATTCGAGTTGTTTGTCCATTAACTCAAGTTACATTTCTTTAGAAATACCCATTATGCTCAAATCAGCCAACAACTCGCAGAGCACAGCTTCTTACTCGAGTAAAGCACTATCACAGACCATAACCTCATTTATCGTCAAACATCCACTTCCAATACTTTGCCACCACACCAATAGATATAACCATAGACATGTGTGGATCATTTTAATGTAAATGAATCAAATAAATAAATCAAAGTCTTCTAAGAATCGAAGAAAAATGTTCACCATCCAAAGGTTTAGTAAAAAATATTTTCTAATTGATTTTCAGTTCTAACAAACTCAAGTACAATATCACGATTCAACACATGATTACAAATGAAAGGATGTCCAATGTTTATATGCTTGGTTCTAGAATGTTGGATGAGATTTTTAGAAATATTGATAGCACTAATGTTATCGCATTTAATAGGAATTTTTGCAATCATGATACCATAGTATTCTAATTGATGCTTTATCCAAAAAATTTGTGCACAACAACTACCTAC